>OZ023262.1:223244687-223342187 GCA_964006375.1 Tillus elongatus | reverse complement strand
CACTACCATAACGCACTTGCTGCGTCCAGACTTTTTTATGTTTAAAATTGATTAATTGATTAAAGCTAGTTCCATATTAATTGAAACTCAAAGGTTATTCCGTCGTCAATTTAATGTTCGTGATGTTCCGAGTCTACAAGTGTAATTTCATAGGCTATTCCAGTCCATCCACTGCGACCTTAGGTCTATTGTGGCTGACGTCTATTTGCTTAAATTTGACCCAGAAAATCCAACTCCCTGCGGCAGTCGATATATATATATATATATATATATATATATATATATATATATATATATATATATTGGCCATCTGAGTGAAATCGCTTACCCGTTTCGCAGCTCAAAGGGAGAATACCTCTCTCCGAATTCATCTGAACTCGATATCCGTTGATGTTTGACTCGGGGCGATATCATGAAGTCCCGCTCTCGAGGAGCATCCAAGCGAGGTGGTTAGCACGTTTCGAAGCTTACAGCTCGTCTAGACTCGACACCCACCAAACCAGTGCTAGACTCAACGCGACATCCCACCGAGTCCCGCTCCCGAGCATCACCCAAGCGAAGTCGCTTGTCCTTTCCAAAGCACAATCCGGTTCTATACTCCCCAGAGATCTCAATCCCCTCCGGGCCCTTTGGATACCTCACACCCGGCCGTTAACCTAAAGCGGTATCATCTGAAACCCCGCTCCAGAGTAAAAATCAAGCGAGTCAATTGTCCATTTCGAAGCCCACAGTGAAGGCCTCAAAATCGGGGAGTATATCACTTCCCAGAGATATCCACCCCCATCCAGGCTCCTCTGGACCAGACCCTCGCCAGTGTTTGACTCCAATCAGTCTCTTCCTACGACAGGCAGGAGTTACCTTGTGCCTATTCTTTTGGTTCGTCCCCGGACCCACAAGGAAACCTAATAACTGTTCCAAAGTCATAAATACCACCACCACATCACTTCTTTATGTTAAATAACTAAATGCTAAAGCTTGCGTCGTTTTGTGTTAAAATAAATTATTATACCTACTTATATCTCAAAAAATGTAGTAAAAGATCTAGTAAGAAAAGTATTGAAACAAACCACTATACTTGCTTATCGAAAAAACGTGACCAGAAAGCGCAATACGCTTTTGCATCAAGATACTTAACGTAAACAAGTGGCTAACTAATCACACAGCATATATGCAATGAACAATAATATTATGAATGAGCGTTTACATGTAGTTAACATAAAATCTTCTTAATCGTACAATTTTAATATCAAACCAAATATCCAAAATAAAATATATTTATTAATTTATTTTTAGTGCATTACTAATAAGAGTGTTTTTTTTTTCGAAACTCTTAATTATTAGCTTTGAAGATTTGAAAAAGTACAAGTTTACGCTTGTACAAATGTAGCGGCTCTATGCGGTTATATACTGCGGGTCTATGCTGAGTATCGATAATATGCTTTGAAATTGTTGATTTAGCGTGGTTATTTATATGTGCAGAAATTTGTACCCTTTATCTGGTATTAAAACTTCTGAAAGTTTGACCAATGTAGACTTCGTTACACTGTGTACAAGCTAATTTATAAATTCCAGCTTTTGTCAAGACACACCATTTCGCTTTCGCGTTAGATAGTATAAATCAGGAGCCATGTTATAAAATTTGAATGCCATATTTGTATTTGCACTGCTACTCAAAAATATTGAAATGTTTTCTAAAACGTTTCCAAATACTGTTTGTTAACTTTTTTGTCTAACAACTTCCCGCTGGGACGTCCAAATATTCCCAATATTTCTATCACTGACATTGACTCGACAATCAGGCCTTTCGTCGTCTCCCATTTCTTGTTTGGCATCAGTAAATCACCTGCGCTACTGAAAACAAAGAGTTTTTTGATATTATTTGATTATTATTATTTACTCTTTATTTATTATTGTTTATTATTTTATTAGTATTGGACTTTTTGGTTTGTGTCGCAGTTTTGTCAAGTTTTACAAAAGATTTCTGTTTATTCGCAGCAAAATAACACGAAACTAGTACAAATATTACCGAAAGTGAACTTACTAATTCAAACTTTGACAATAGGGAATTTGCATAAAATTCCACATCTATTTCCAGTTTTTTTATACCATAATGTTATAGTAAACATCAATATTTAAAAATTAATAAGAAATATTTGATTTTAAAGTTTTTATACGTGTTTGAAGATCGTTGCTTTTTTAAATTTTGCCACCTGACCATAAACGATCTGGCTATTGTTGTGACGTCAGATGCTCCAACTATTCTCGCAGAAGGAAGGTTGGATGTGCACGTTTACGTATACCACAGTGTAAACATCAGCGGTATTATTATGTTTTGTGTTAACCATGTAAAAGCTTTTAATAGGTGCTCGGTTGTCCAGGGGTAAAAACGTGTGCCTCTGAATCGAAGGGTACTAAGTTCGATTCCCAGGGTTTTCCTTTCGCTTTTTCAGTACAAACTGTGTATTTGAGCAAGTTGAATGCCTGCACGTTTCGTCCTTCGGAGGGGAGGTAAAGTCGTCGGTCTCGTGCCCATGCAATGTTGGGCACGTTAAAGATCCCTATCCTTCTTACAGAAAGGCAAGGGTTCGGCAAAATTTCCACGATAGTGAGGTGAAACTGCTTCCTGGCGTCGGTGATTGGCCATAGTCACGGAAATAATAAACAGAAGGATGCTGTATTTTTCAAATCCCAATCCGACAATTTACCTAAGTTAGTTGGTTTAATGGTGGCTTCTTTGGAAACAATCCGGCCTTGTTAGCGCCGAAATAACAGGAATTAAAGCTGCCAGGTACGTTATTCGTATTCTATGATTTGTGGTAGTTTGAGTTTGTCAGTTATCAAGTAACAGAAGCTGAATACAAAAAAACTAAAGACGATAGATCATATAATATTAAAATGCAAGTAAGTGTGAGCAATCGACTGTTTAGTACCGATTGTATCATTTTTATCTGTATTAGGTTAGCTAGATACTTACATCATCTCCTCAATGCCTAGTACCGGAACTACTTAAAAAGGTAAGATGCTTACTGGCAATTAGGCCATTGCTGACCCTTTTTGCTCATCTAAACTAACCTACCCTCCACCTTGAGCTCGATCTCAACGACGACAGTGATTTTTGAAAAATCATCCGCCGCCGGTGAGGCTCGAACCGTCGACCCCCGAGTCCGTATTGGTAAGTCTGAATCGACTTTCCCGCATGGCCACGGAGGCGCTCACCGGAACTACTTAGTAAATGATCTATTTTCACCAGTGTACATCATTTTTGTATTGCTTTCGTGCCTAGAAACTTGGACTAATAGTTTGTGAGGAGTTTTTATAGATGTGTTTCTGCACTTTGGCACAATGTAATACTTGTAACTAGTGGACGCTTATTGTTTTTTCATTGAAAAACGGTACTATTATCAAATTAATGAAGTAGAGTCAAGAAACCCTTAAAATAAACACTAAACACACTTAAACAGTTTTAGATACGCACAAAACCGCTAACAACTACTGTTTATCGTATTCGTTTAGCGCACCATTTGACAGCCAGCCATTGGTTTTGGAACAAGTGACGTCACGCGCGTTTTAAACTTTCACATATTCGGTTTCTTAAGTTAAACAATTTCTATTAGGCACTTGTGACATTACAAAATGGTCCTTTTATTGCGCACAATAAGATATAAAACATAAGAAAATGTTTGCAAAGTCCATATTACATTTTTTCGTTGCCACGCAACAATGTATTTCAGAGTAAGTTGAACTTGAGTCTCGTTATTTAACTGTCATTCCTCGTATCTTGTAACTACATACATCAATTCAAACTTGAAACTTCCAGTCTGATATATTATTGCAGTGATCGTTTTGCATGGAGAGTTTCGTGAGTCGAATGACGATTCGAGTCTCAAAGCACAATTTTCTCTCCAGAAGTTTTCGCATACATTTATCTTGGTATTGACTTGGATGGAAAACTTTTCCCGTAGCCCTATTTGTGGAAGTGCACTCGTTTTTCAGGAAAATAGTATGGGCGAATACTGTCAGTGTTATATGTTTTGTATGAAAAGGTTATCTCTTTTATAAAAAAGTTTCATTGTAAATTGTGATTTGTTTGAGAGTGTTGTTTTATTTCCCAATCTCAAAAATGAGACAGTTGTGGCCAATACTTTCATGTAAATCGATTTTTAATTATTTAACAAAACCAATGAATATAATATTTACACTGGGTATACAGGTGTCCATTCTAAAAGGTTTCACCAGGGTGTGTAGGGTACTTTCACCCTGTTAGTTTGAGCTGGGAAGGTAGGTTACGTAGCACGCTTTTGGACAGCTCTTTTGTTTCTGCATTCAAAGCTGCAATTTTAGAATCTACCGATTTCTTTTTTGGATATTTGCTTCAAAATAAAAAATCTAAAATAGTAGCATTTCTTTCGTGTTTAACCCATCGATTAGTTTTTGATGAATAATAAATGGCCCCTTTGCGCCACTTGCAAGTTGAATTTAAGAAAAACGCAGAAACTAGTTTTTAGGTGTTTGCATAAGAAATGTTTTAGTGTAAAAGCAAAGTCGAAATCTTATTTCGCGGTTAAAAAAATCGAAAAACGTAAATTTTCAAGCTACTATTTTTTTTCAGTTCCAAACAAATATGTTTATTCCTTGTCTTGACGCGTTTCGACTCTTTTTAACAGGTCATCCTCAGGGGAATCTAGAATTTACAAAAGGCTTGTCAGAAAAACTGAGTTTTCCGGTAGGCTAATTCTGCGAGGGTACAACACAGGAATACTAGATAAAATGAGGTAACAACAACTAACCCCAACACTAAGTCAAAAAGTTAAAGGTTAAAAATGTCAAGCTACAAAGCTATAAAAGATTACAGGTATAGTCATAAACTACTACATGCAACAAAATGTTCAAACAAAAATTCCTTCTTAATTTCAATAAAAGTTGCTACTTTCCGAGTTAGTAACACTTCTGATGCCAATGGATCAATCCTACAACAACAGATGAAGCATGTTTCTTGGACATTCAACTATATAGTTTTTCAGTCCTGTTTAAGAAGACAAGTAAGTAAGTTCGCCATCTTGGCGTTTTTCATGTTTCATAAAACAGTAAAAAATTCGCCTCTGTTTCAATTTCCATTCATTTAATGAATTTGATGTTCTCTGAAAGTTTCTTCTCAGCTGCATGGCTTGCTGGTGTTTGTGCTGTTTGCTTTCGCTCCTGTTGGTCTTCAGCTTGAACTTAAAAAAATACCCTGCCAAGAGTGAACTTTTTTAAACAATTTTTGAAGAATTTTTAAGCTTTTATGAGTTTTAGAGCTAGACTTATTGTAATTTAGAATCTCAAGACAAATTAGCTTTTCTTGTAGTTCAATTTGACTTGTATTTGTTTCATTTTATTGCATGTAGTAGTTTATGACTGTATACCTGTAATCTTTTATAGCTTTGTAGCTTGACATTTTTAACCTTTAACTTTATTACTTAGTGTTGGGGTTAGCTGTTGTTACGTCATTTTATCTAGTATTCCTGTATTGTACCCTATCAGAATTAGCCTACCGGAAAACTCAGTTTTTCTGACAAGCCTTTTGTAAATTCTAGATTCCCCTGAGGATGACCTGTTAAAAATGGTCGAAACACGTCGGGACAAGGAATAAAAATATTTGTTTGGAAAGAAAAAGCATTTTTATTCATCACCCAAAGATGTCAACCCCAAACATTTTGACGTTTAGGAACAATATTTTTTGCAACCCTTGCAAGTAGAACTTGAAAAAATGAAGAAAACCGTGTCGGGAGAATCTGTTAGTACAAAAATGAAGTCAAAATCTTATTTGGCGGCTGATAAAATAGAAAAAAATTAAATTTTGAATATACCCACTTTTAACCCATTTTGCACCACTTGCAAATGGAGTTTAAAATAATGCGGAAACCAGTTTTTAGGTCTTGTTATGGAAAATGTTTTAATACAGAAGTTAAGTCAATATATGTAATTTCGCAGCCAAGAAAATCGAAAAAATGTAAATTTCGAATATACCCCGTTTTAATGCTTTTTGCAGTATGGGTTATTGTAGAAAACACTACAGATATAGGTGAGTTTAAAAGTTGTATTGTGGATTTTAATATAATGTGGATAGATTAAGGTTTATAATTAGATCCCTATGTTTCTCTCCTTTGTTTTCGTACTCCTCTTACCGTGGTCCAGTTGCAGCCTGTCTTTATAAATTTGCCTTGGCGGGCCCCTAGACATGTAGAATTGTGGCCCAGTCCATCCCTAGCTAAACATGTAAAAACAAATGAAACTAGGAAAAAAATTATGAAAAAAGGCATAAAACTATGAAGAAGTTAAAAAGTATAAATTAATGAAGGAAAAAGAGATTACAAAATGAGGCATATCAGAGAACCAAATAAATTGATGTAAAAATACTACACCGAATACTATAATTTAGTAATAATTATATGTAACTTTAAAGACCTGTTTTATGTGTAGAATCAGGTGTCGTCCCCTACTTCGAGTTGTGATAGGCTTAAAGTTACCAGTCACGGTAAAACTGCATTAAATGGCTTGCTTCTTCTGCCACAACAGAAAAACAGACAGACAGACAATGCTTTTTTCACCTGTTGCAAATCGAATTCGAATAAATGCGAAACTGCTTTCCCGTATTTGTGAGGGAATGTTTTAGAGCAAAAACAAAGTGTAATGCCCGGTTGCCGAAAGGCATGGCCGATATTAACGAGTGATTAGCTGCGGCGGACAAAATCGAAAAAATTTAAACTTTCGAATATACCCCGTCTCAACCCCTTTTGCACCCGTTGCAAGATATTTAATAGTAGATATTCGTATATTTCAGTGAAATTTCAGAAACTTGTGGTCAATTAATCACGCAAGTAAATAAGAAACAAGAATGGAGGCAATATTATCGAATCAGCAGAATTTGAGGTGAAAACACAGTCAAAATAAATGCCACCAGTGGGAGCAGCACTAAGTCAGTATACAGTCTCTATTTTTTAACATGATGTGTTATTTGGAGCTGGCGTGACAACATACTACTTGATTCCGAAACTAGCTGGCGGCACGATGCTTCGTGTCTACCTATCGCTTAGTGTTGAAAGGCTGGCTACCATGGCCGTTTTACTTTATAGGTGTATTTTCGCTACACTTAGTATGCCGTAATGAAGAGCTTTAATTAGAGCGAAACCGGTCTACGGTTCTAATTGTGGCGAGAATACGTCTAGCCTTACATACTTTGTCCCTATATTAGTGCAGAAATGGGCCACGGCTGACAATTTACTAAATTGTTAGTTGGTTGTATAGTCTCTATTTTTTAACATGTTGTGTTATTTGGAGCTGGCGTGACAGCATACTAGTTGGTTCCGCAACTAGGTGGCGGCACGTTGCTTCGTGTCTACCACTCGCTTAGTGTTGGAAGGCTGGCTACCATAGCCATTTTACTTTATAAGTGTATTTTCGCTACAATTAATATGCCCCACTGAAGAGCTCTAATTAGAGCGAAACCGGTCTACGGTTCTAATTGTGACGAGAATACATCTAGCCTTACACTGTAAGTCAGCATCAATCGAGGTTGTGGCATTATGCTGGAGCAAGTTGAATGTTGCACTTCACGCCCTTCGAAGTCGTAGCTCACATGTATCATGCGATATTGGGCACGTTAAAGATCCTTACCCTCCTTACCGAAATGACGGGATTTGGCAAAAATTCCAGGATAGCGAGGTGACACTGCTCTCTGACGTCGGTGATTAGCTACAGTCGCAGAAATAGATCGACGTTAAAGAAAAAAATTTGTTAAGGTAACTTTCATTTTAATAAAAATTCGGTGCCATAACCCACTAGCTGCTCAGGTGTTTTCTTACTTTTTGGACATTAACTTTTCTAGCAGTACAGATTTACATATGTGTGTATTTTTCTTTGATCTCTCATCGAGTAAATGAGAACGCTAGTAAATTTATGCATGTAGTCATAAATAAACCTGCCATTATCAGCATCTACAGCAGATGACAAGAGAGAAAAAACACAGATGATGCACCTTATATCAGATCGAATAATCTAGTACCACTGCGAGATATACATTATAGATATCACTGCCATTTGATGAAAAAATTAATTGGATCGGAATTAACTTTCTACAGCAAAGCATATCTGCTTTGTCGAAGAACGATGTTATTTTCTGTTACGTTGCTCGTTTCATTTCAGACACAAAAGTAAACTTTACGTTTCGTTTATTTGTCGACAACACTGACGTGACGGAAGCCCGTAAATCGAGAGTTCCGTCATCGATTTTGCCACAAACCTTAACTTATCAAATTCAATGAAATTTCCCTGAAAGTCCCAACAGTGTATTTTCCTGCTTTATCAAATCATGTTACAAAAAGCTTTCCCAAATGGGAAATAAATTCAGTCGATCGAATAAACTGTGAATGAGGAAACTTAGCTGATGCCAAAGGTATTGTAAAAAAGTTCTTGGGAGTTTTGCTGTGGATTTGAAAGCTAAATTATCAGAGATTACGTTATACAGCACTTTGGAATTTAATTGTTCAGCAGAATGGCATTTACCTTAATTAAATACGATTAAATGAAAAAACTTATCTTTAACGCAGAACAATTTCTAAAGTTAAACGGCTTGGTAAGCAACGCGACGAAAAATTCGTTGAGATAAACAAAAAAAGGCCTGGAGGCAGAAAGTCCGTTGTCGTAGCGAATTTTCATAAAAATGTTTCTACTGTCAAATGTGTCTTTTTTTTAGTGTGTGTCGTCAGATCGCATTGGCTGCGGTATGATTAACATTCGCACATTTATCGCATACATCCAGAAGTGATCTTGCCCAAAAACAATTCGAAGCTTTTTCGGGTGCTAACCAGATACCAAATTTGAATTCGTCCGAAAGTTATTGCGCCTACTAACAGAAAGACGTACATGCCGATAGACTGACAGACCGACCGACCGTCAGATAAAAAAAATCGTTTCAGAATCAAGTTTTCTATATACTACGTCAAGATTGGAATCTGTGATGAGCACTGATAAGCACAATTGGAGAACCCAAATCACCACAACCTATTTAAAAAAAAACCTGACGATCGTTTTACTAACCAAGTTAGCGTCATCAGAGCAACGAAATATACAAAAGACTTGGTAAATTTATAAAAGAATCAAATGTAGAAATCTAATATTGTAACCAAGTATATGTGTACGTATGTATGGTTGTATATATATATATATATATATATACATATATATATATATATATATATATATATATATATATATATATATATATATATATATATATATATATATATATATATGTATATATATATATATATATATATATATATATATATATATATATATATATATGTGTGTGTGTGTGTGTGTGTGTGTGTGTGTATATGTATTGTATATGTGTATGTATAATGTGTCCAAATATATGTATGTTAGGTTAAGCAGAATAAAGAGGGGAAACGAAAGATCATTTATTTTACGTAGGTTAAGTAACAAAAATATTGTACATCTATAAACATAAGCTCCTGTTGTCTCTTCTTATGTTCTTAACCACCTCACCGTGGCCTAGTCTTGTCTGTTCTGAGAGGGTGGAGAAGTTCTGGCGGGTCCCTGAACTGCACTCTTGTATCCGTCTTTCCTTTTTATTATAGTCCATTAAAAAAAAAGTATGTGTATATATTACTAAAAAAATAAAAAAGAAAAAAAATAAAAAGAAAAGAAAACATTTTAAAAAATTATTAAAAATAATAATAATAATAATGATACCAATTTAATTATAGAAACTACATAACCTCAATTTTGTTGCTCCTATTGTTAGTAATAAACCTTTCCTTACCTCTCGTCTGTCTAATACAACAGTTTGTGGCTAATGGACCTGGTTTCCGAGGCCATCAGGATACAACACACACACACAGCGTCATCAGAGGGTGCATAATTCTGAATATCTTATATCTACCGGTTCATTTATATTCTTCTGCAGGTATTCGGTCACTAGCGAGTTAGGGAGGTTCAACGACTGAAAAATTAACATATTTTGTTTGGCGGAAATATCTGAATTCTTTTATTATCTATCGGACGTGCTTCTACCGGTATCTTTCGTAGGGTAAATTCAAATTCATGTACTTTTTACTATTACTATATTTAGCAATATATATATATATATATATATATATATATATATATATATATATATATATATATATATATAATTTCGAAAGCGTTTAGCTGTCCTGCTTGTCTAACATTTTTATTAATTTTAGATTATCCTTATTTGCGTGGTGATTATTATCCAAAATATGCCGGGCAACGCAAGATTTATCTATAGTACCGTATCTTAATTGTGAGTTAATGTTGAGTGCCTCAGTTAAAAAACAATCACTTGGCAAATTTTGAATTTCATGTTGTCTGTCATTTGCGATATTTGTGTCAAGAGATTTCACGATTGTTGGTTCGGGTAGTATGCCTGTTATTTATTTTGTTTGATTGCCGTTGATGTATGGTTTATACCTGTTGTCTGAATCAATCTACGCATGGCAGTTAACTACTCTGTCTGCCAGGCATTGGACTTTAACCACGAAGTCGTTTTAACGCATGTCTTTCAGCTTTTATTTTTAATTTGGAAAAACTCTAAATATTGCGAACCAAATAACTTAAAATTCACAACATAGGTTTATTTATAGCATTTCTAGCCACATGTAAAGTCTCGTTCTAGTTGCTCTAATACTTACAAAAATTTAACGTGTTCAAAAATATGTTTGTATATGGGGGGTGGGGGGTGGTGGGGTGAGATGTGTCCGTTATATCTGATTTACTAACTCGTCCGCAGTCTTAATACAATGAAGATATGTGCTAAGTTTCGTTCAAATCAGTTGACTATTTTTTGAGTTTATGCTCGGATATATATATATATATATATATATATATATATATATATATATATATATATATATATATATATATATATATATATATATATATATGAACATATAAAATTGAAACTGACAATGGGTTCTAGGGAGCCCAGTTCCCGCTGATTTGTCTACATTTTTGAAAATTCAAAAGTCACGATCTGATTAGCGACTTTTTTCTATGAGAATTCGCTAAAATAAAGGCGAGATCTTTAGTGTGCCGATTGTAGTTACTTTTCACACATATCTATTTCAGAATAAGTGTTTCTGGCATTACACATATGAAGCCAAAGGCATAAAATAATTTTCGCTCCGCCAGCGTGTCTATAAACATTTTATATTTATAGAATTTATTTTTGGAGAAACAAAACTATGTTCGAATCAGACATCCAATCTTTTTGTAAGCTATGACCTAGGAACTTAGGTAATTGAAATGTAATGAAACAATACATTGGCGCTTATCCAAAACATTATCTATGTTATTTCTAACCACAACGTGTAAATTATACCGTGCACTTTAGTAATATCTAATAAAAAAATTAGATTTATACAACGGAAATCATAAATAATATGTTTAATTGCACTTATTTAAGGTTTACTCATAAATTCTAGTTGAAAGTCTAGATTGCTTTTTCGAGACGCTAACGAAAATTTATAATACCTCAAACTGCATACTTCACGTCCGATTACATTAGTTTCACATTAATTTTACTCAAGGGTTACTAAACTCAGTGATTGAATTAAATCTGTGTGCTTGTAACTATGTAGTATAAAATGGGCTTTAATGAGGTACTAAATTGAGGAAGTTCTTGTGGTCTAGCCTTGCATGCCCTCCTTCATTAAGTGGTATGTTGTGTCTTTAATCAAAGGACGACCTAATTTACCTGATTTCTCCTCTCTATTCACGGCCAGGGAGTGTAAAAGGTAATCTTATTGGTAGATGACTACTTTTAGGTATTTAATTTGTGTTTGTTAGTAGTTTCCAACATTAAGAAACATGACTTTCTGTTGCAAATATCAATTTTTATAAAACTACCATCGGTTTTATAGAATAATCTAAACAGACTTAACAGTTTGGACAACATAATTGATATTTTAGACAAAAAAGCATGTTATCTTTTAAAGCTATATAAACATTACGAAACATGACTTTCCGTTGCAAATATCATTTTACTTCCACATCGTCAATATGTGTGGAAGTATGGTAACGGTATTAGAAGTTTCAAAACAAAATTTCGCTTAAACGTAGTAAAACGTGTCAAAACATATAGAAAACTTGATTTGGAAACGAAAATGTTTTCGTCTGTATGTCTGTTAGTAACCATGATAACTTTAGAACGAATTGTAAAATGGTCTTCAAATTTCGTATGCAGTTAGCACCTGACAAACGAACGGTTCGAATTGTTTTTGGGTAAAATCGCTCCAAGGGGTAGGGGATGATGAATGAGGGGTGCTTTGGTGAAAATTAATATTTTTTCGTAAAGCTCGAGTAATATAATCTAATAGTCTGTGATGAAATTCAGTTTTCTTTTTTTTTCTGTTGGAGGGGAAATCCTCATGGACACCTGGCACCTCAAATGGCCCTTTGCCAGGTAGTGCCGGATTCCTACCTGCTCAAACCCCCCCTCTTTTCTAGTTATTTTGGCTTTCTCGGAACTGCCTAGGAGCATTACTTCAAGAAAGTCCGTAAAGTAGGTTGTTCGGGCCGTCTTCCTTTCTATCGGCTTCTCAGATCCTTCTCCTTTACACTTAGGATGATCTTGCTAAACTTGCTTATGGTTTTCCAGTTGTGTTCGTCGACCAGCATTTTCTCTACTATATTTTCTGTAGTTAATCGTCCTACATCGTTCACCACTTCTCTCCTGTTTTCTGTCCATCTTGGGCACTCGAAAAATGTGTATCCAGCTCGCCACAGTATATGCACTCGTGACTTTCAGCCACTTTGAATCTGTGCCTGTAATACTGGAAGCACCCATGCGCGGAAATCATCTGGGTGGTATAGTAATCCACCTCACCATGTCTTCTATTCACCCAGTTCTTTAAATTGGGTATCAGTCTTTTTGTCCACTGTCCCTTGTTGGTCTATTCTTTCCACTCCCGCTGCCATTTCTCCAACGTCATCTCCTTTGCTCTTTCTTTGTTAATCCCGTTGTATATGGCACATCTTTCCTCTACCAACAGATGGATTGGTGGTGTTTTAGCTATGACCAGCAGTGCCGCTGTTGAGGTGGTTCTGTAGGCGCAGGCAATCCTTATTGCAGCTTTCCTTTGTACCCTTAGCAGAATATCTCTGTATATTTTCTTCTTTATGGCTCGTTGCCATATTACCGCCCCATACATTATTATTGATTGGGCTACTGCAAGGAGTACCCTTCTGATTACCTCTCGGGGGCCTCTGGTGTTGAGTAGTAGTCTGCTTAGGCTTTCTATTGTTTTTTCAGCTTTTGATGCGATCTTTCTTACATGCTGGCCCATCCTCATATTTCTATCTAATATAATTCCTAGGTATTTTATATTTTCTTGACTTGTTATTGTCATCTCTTCGATTTGCACTGCGACTTCATTCACTGTTCGACCTCCTGCAAGGACCACCAATTCAGTTTTCTGCGGGGCCAGGCTAAGTTTTTTAGTGTTCAGCCACTCTGTGACGCATCTTAGGACCGCATTGGACTTGTTCCTCGGCTCTTACTCGTCTTTATCTGTCACCACAACAGCTGGGTCATCCGCATACCCAATCAGCTTTACTCCTCGGGGTACTAGGCTCTTAAAAATACCGTCATAGTAGTGATTCCAGAGTGTTGGACCCAGTACGGAAAATTGGGGCACTCCGCATGTCATCCTCACTTCCAATGAATAGCCATCTGTCCTCTAGGTAGCTTGCTATTATGTTATGTATGTAAGGTGCTATTCGCCTCTTTTTAATTTCTTCCAGTATTCCACTCCATGGGTCGGAGTTGAAAGCGTTGCGGACGTCAACTGTTAAGAGCAGGCATCTTTTTCTACCAGCCCTTTCATTCGCTTCATCTACTCTCTCCTGGACTCTCTAAAACGCATGGGTAGTTGACCTCTTGGCTCTAAATCCATATTGTTCCTCGTCAAGGTCACTAGTCCGTTCAATTTCCCTTTTCAGTCTCCTGAGAAGCAGTTGTTCTAGTACTTTTCCCAGAACATTTAAAAGACAGATGCGTCTGTACTTCTTATTCACTTGCCTTTGCATGGTTTTCTCAATGAGCACGAGCTCCGCAGTTTTCCATTCTTTGGGGAAAATTTCTTTAAATTCTCCCAGTATGTGCTCTAACAACCGCATTTATGATTTCAGGGGGTAGCTTGTCTGGTCCCAGAGCCTTTTTTTCTTTTCTTTTACTAATTTCTTCAAGAAGCTCTTTTTTGGTGAAGAGGGGTATTTCCGCTTTGTTGGTTTGGATTCTATCCCATTCCCTTACCATATGTTCAGGGAACAATGTTTGTGACACGTTCATTTGTTATTGGTCACTCAACTCTATTGTAGGGGCTCTTGTTAGCTTGTCCATTACAATTTTATATCCTTTTCCCCATGTGTCGTGTTCTACCTCATCTATTACTTTTAACAGGCATCAGATTGAGCCTTGGCTATGGCTTTTTTGAGGTTTGCGCGGCTTTCTCTGTAGTTATCTTTGGCGTCTTCTTTCCACGCTTGGTCGTTTTTCTTGTTCTCCTATGTCAATGTTCTTTTTGCTTTTATACATGCTCTTCTTTTCTTTGCAATGTCCTCCGTCCACCAATGCACCGGTTTTTTGTTTCTGAGGTCTCTTCTTTTTTTCAATACTTTATCGCAGGCTTCTGTAATGGCTTCGCCCAGACTCTTTGGGTCTGTTTTTCTGTTATGGCCTTGTTCCATTTTCGTTCCGACTTCCTGTACGACTTCACAGATTTGCTCTTTTTTGACGATCTAGCCCCCTTTACCCTTACTGGTATTTTGTGGTCTTGCTCCTTTTTCTTTTATTTCATACACGATGTGTTGATGGAAGCTCAGTGTTTCTTCTTCTAGAACCTTCCAGTTGCTCACCCGTTTACTGATGTTTTTAGTGCCAAATGTTAGGTCTATGTGCGATTTGGATAAAATTAGTTGGAGTGATGGCCTGAACTTAGCACTTGTGTAGTGTCACAAAAGTCACAGAATAGCAGAATAACTCTGAAAGTTCAAGTCGCGGAGATAAAAGTTCAAGACAAGCATTTTTTCCTGGCTATCTGATGCTGACTTTGGATTTGATTTTGGCGATAACTTTCAAGGTCGAATCAAGGTCAACTTCATATTTTCCATGAAATGAAGTAGGAGTTGATTATGTAGAGGTGAAATATTAAATTGTTTTGTAATTAAGCAATCGAGATCAAATTTAGTGCACAGGTAGCTGTTCACACCTGGTAGTCTGGATTATTTGTGATTAGGATCGCTTCAGAAAAAAGGGAAGAAAAAGTGGGTTGATTAGGGAAACCGACACTTTATTAATAAAAATAGAGTAATATATCGTTTCAAAAGTTTATGGGTACAGGAATACAAATATTTTCTTTGTCGTCACGTCATGGACCCTACATTCATTTCATGAGAATGTCTTTCTGAGGAGAGTAAATGATCACAGCTATGTGGAAGTTATGATGAAATTTGTAGCACTATTTTATAAAGCTACCATCAGTTTAAATAGAATAATCTAGGCCAAGTTTGGACAACAAATTTGACATTCTAGAGAAAAAAGCACGTTCTCTTTTAAAGCTGTATAGCTTCTATAATAAATGAGACGATTATGATTCTTTATATTGCTGTAAACTGTGATATATTCACGTCACCACTACCTGCCCAGTACATTCTGAATTTCCGAGAACTTTACTTAACCTAACGAGATACAAATATACCAAGACCAAACCCATAAACTGGTGCTGGCAAAAACATATTAACAAAAATAGAGGAAAATACGTAGGTATATCTGCGTGGGCAGGCACAAAAAGCTGCTTAAAGGTAGCTGCCGAAAAAGAATTGGTCAAGAAGAAGCAAGAAGCAAGTAAACAGTGTATAACATCAGAAATACTAAAGTTGATACAAGAACTTAACTGATGGAGCAAGATTAAGAACGAAGAGGAATACATGAAATATAAATAAATACAAAATTTGTAGGAAAGAAAAATAAATGGTGAGGAAATCGAAAATTACACAAAGCTTTCAATAAGTAAGTGGACTACACTATAAACCAAACGTCTGGACGCAGCAAGTGCGTTATGGTAGTGAATTTTCGTGAACATGTTTCTAATAGCAAATATGTCTTTCTTTAAGAAAGCAGGTATCAAATTTGGTTACCATCATAACCCACATAGTAGAAACAATGTACCACATTTCATCAAAATAACTTTATTGTATGAAAATGTACAGAAAAAGTACAAAAATTGCCCGAAAATAAACATGCCTTATACTTCGATGGAAAATGTAAAAATGCAATAATATAAGGCGTGTTCGATTAAAAAAAAAAAAAGAAAATTTGTATCACCAACAACTTATGGTCCAACCCATAATTAACGTATATATTTTTTGTATAATAACGGATATATTGAGCTTTAATGATTTTTTACGAAAATTCCCTAAATATGACAGATCATTAAACGATATATTCCATAACTGAAATTACTGCCAAAGCATCAGAGAGAAGGATCTATTTGACATAAATTTTCTGGAAATATTTTAGTAAAATAAAGGACAATGCCGGTTAAAGCTGAAACTTAAGCATTTGTAGCTGCATTTGCTGCAGCTGTTGCTACATTTTCTCTACATAACCAGTATTCCTTTCAGGGTTTTTGTCTAAATGTTGCCAATTTTGATGATTCAAATCGTGACTTTGACGTTTTAGGAGGAAAATTTCATCATTTTTTCTTTAAATGCCTGTAACTGTTTTGTCTTTTAACTTACAGACCTAAATTTTGGTGCAGAGTTTATATTTTATGATGGTAACACGCTTACCAAATTTGGTTACCACAACTGTGTTATTTCCGGATATATAAAAAATTTCGAAAAGAAAAACCAAAATTTTCCGGTAAACCGTGCCGATTTTCCTGGCTAACGAACTAGTTGCAGAAGGTAAGTACTCATCAAATATGATCGAAATCGGCCCCTTATTTTTTGAGTTGGTGTGATACATACATACATATATATATATATATATATATATATATATATATATATATATATATATATATATATATATATATATATATATATATATATATATAGATGTGTTGTAGGGGTCCTAGTTCGCGCTCACTTGAAAAAATTTTTTCAAAATTTATAAGTCGCGATCTCCTAATTAGTGATTTCTTTTAAGAAACTTACCAAAAACAAAAAATAAAGTCCTAAAATTCCAATTTATTACTTAAAAAGTATGAACGCACCAAGTGCGTTATTCCATATATATATATATATATATATATATATATATATATATATATATATATATATATATATATATATATATATATCCATAGGATACCTCAAGTCAAGCACTGACGGATGTTGGATGCAGACTAACTCGGAGAGAGCTTATCTCTGTGAGTTTTCAAATGGGCAAGTGACTGCATTCAGATGGCAGTACACCTGTCTAACTAACTTTAACCCTAAAAAATATCGTCTCCTACGGGGAGCTGGATTTGATGGATGAAAGTTAAGCAAACACTGACGGGTATGAGCTCTAAACGAACTCCGGGAGAGGTTGTCTCTCTGTGAGCTTCGAAACGGGCAAATCACCTCGCTTGGATGCTGCTGGGGAGCGCAATTCCATATGATATCGCCTCGAGTCAAACACTGACGGATGTCGGGTCCACACAAACTCGGAGTAAAGCTGTATCTCTGTGAGTTTCTAAATGGACAGTACCACACGTCAAACCAAATTTCACCTTCAAAAATATCAGCTTCTGCGGGGAGTTCGGTCTGATGGGTAAAATTTAACAAACACTGGCGGGTATCCAGACAAACTCGGTGAAAGGCTATCTCTTTGTGAGCTTCGAAACGGACAACGGCCCTCTTGGACGTTGCTCAGAAGCCAGTTTATAGCTGATACCGCCTTGAGTCAAGCGCGGGCAGGGGTTGGGTCCAAACGAACCCGGTGGGGGTTAATATCTTTAGAAAGTGGTATACATCCGGAGGCATCCACTGTGTGCTTCGAAACGAACAAACGACCTCGCTTGGGTGATGCTCAGGAGCGGGACTCGGTGAGACATAGCCTTGAGTCTAGCACTGTCGAGTGTCGGGCCTAGACGATCCCGGAGGAAAGCTAAAATCTCTGGGAGGTAGATTACACCTTTAGGTTGAAGCCTCCACTGTGAGCTTCGAAACGGCAAACGACTCCTCTTGGATGCTGCTCAGGAACGAGATTTCGAGATTCCATATTATACCGCTTCGAGTCAAACGGTACGGATATCGGTGCCAGACGAACCCGTAAAGGGGCTATTTTTCTGTGAGCTTGGAAATGGGTAATCGATTTCACTCACATGGCAGTACACCTGTCAAACCAACTTTCGTTCTCAGCGATATATATGTTCGAATGAAAAGATATCTTGTTTAAAATGTTGATTAATAACTTTATTTCATTTAATGTATTGTTTAACATTTTCAATTAAAACAGAATAATACATTTTGCACTTTGAATCCGCCCCAGACACAGAAATCTAACTGGTTTAAATATGAGTTTCTATGTGGCAAGAGTTGTCTGCTTGTCTTGCTTCCTCTGCCAATTTAATTTATCCAATATTTTAAAATTATATAGATTTTTAAACGGAGTTGTCACAAAACATTAAAATATTTTCACATCTTCATTAAAAACAATCAAACAAGTTAAATACGAAATATTGCAAAGCAAAAAATACGAAATATTGCAAAGCAAAATGTAACCAGCCACGTAGATTGTCCTGTATATTAAAAATATTGAGTAATACGCAGAAATATCATTTCGTGTAGGTGTAGGATAAAGGTGACACAAATTTGCTACAAGTTGAATGCACCGTTGTTGTCATGTCTCCTGGTCTGGCACGGAATTACAGTTTCACATTGTTGAACTAAAATTGTTTATTAAGGGAACAGTGGATAAAACAAACAACGGAGTTTCTAGTGGATACGTTAATAAGATGGAAAAGTCAACGAAGTGGTTATAATATGAGCTGTTATGGGTGTATATCTAAATTAATAATTATAGACGATGAACCGTGATATCAGTAATTTGAAGTCAATAGAAATTAAATACCGTTAGTGGGTGTATACGTATATTCGTAGCGTTCATTCTTGTGAAAATAGTTCACGCTCATAAATAAAAATTAATCTAGTCATTATCCAGAGTAATTACCACCTGGTAGAAATGTTAAGTATGACGTAATACGTAACACTGTTACATGCTTAATTAACTTGTTCCCGTTTATTTATGGGTACCTACGTTTTCAGTTACACGAAAAATTTAATCATCCTACAGTTTATCTTATACTGTAAAATATCTATTGTGCTAATTAATGTGAACACAGGCAGATATACCTTAAATATCCTTTATTAAAAAAAGAATACAACAGTACTAAGTAAAAGTCCCAATTTTGACACTGTCCCAATCATTGACATTTGTGCACTAAAAATCCAAAAAATAAGAATCTTATGCCTGCTACATCTACTGTCATATCAATATAAGAAACAAGTAGATTTCCCCTTACATAGGTATCTAACAAGCATCGGCCGGTAATGCAAAAAACATCAGGGGCGGCTCCTCAATAAGTGCGCACGTGCGCGCGCACTGCCACCTGCCGTGGAAAAAATAATATTTTTGCTATGCTATATTTTAATAAATTTTTATTTACTTTCTTACCTCCTGCATTCAACAAACAAAATTAGTATATCGAGGATCGCAGAGAGTCGGCAGCCATTAATACAGAATACAGAATCAGAATAAGTATAGTGTTAATCGTTGCAGACGCTATATACATCCATATCCATATAAAGCAGTCGGGCGGCGGTGTGTATTTTTCGGCGCTCTCAGGAAATGCGATACTTCAGTGCGAAATGATCGCCGATCATCGCCGAAAACGACCAAATAAGTAATCTGTTGTGCGTTATAAAATTACACACTTCCAGTTTGTAGTGGACTTTTGGCAGAGCGTGTGTACCTACTACCTAGTAATTTTCGTCTTCGCGTCGGATTGATTTTGAATTAGATCATTTCGTTTTTGTTTACATGTTCTAACAAGACAATTATTATTACGATGGCCACTACTTCGGGTTGCTTAATAAGTGGACAAAATAATTGTGATACTGTGATTAGTTCAGTAGATAATATTATAAATTTAAAGGTTAACTTTTTAAGCGACTCTTTAACTACTATAACGTATAACTAACTAGAGGAAAACTTGGTGAGTAGTTAATAATTATTAAGTTTAGTGAGTAGGTTTTTTAATAATACATTTTCGGGGAAAAAATAGGCGAGCCCTTCATTTTTATTTTTTTTAAATTCACTAATAAAGAGGTATCGATGGAGAGACTTTGCAAAAAATTGTTTCAAATGAGCGCGAACTAGGACCCCTAGAACCCATATCCGGGGTCAGTTTCAATTTTTATATGTTAATATATATATATATATATATATATATATATATATATATATATATATATATATATATATATATATATATATATATATATATATATATATATATATATATATATATATATATGTATGTATGTATCCAACCGATAACTCAAAAAATAAGCAAGTGCCTTTCTTTTGTTAATGGCTTGGATGAGTTCGTTAGTCAGGAAAATCGGATAACGTTTTCCGGGAAAATTTTGAGTTTTGTTTAAAAAAAAATCTTTTTCTCCGAAAAATACAAAGGTATTTTAATAAAATTTGGTGTACATGTTGTAAAAGACCTTACTACACACTAAAATTCAACTTTCTATATTTTTAGAAAATTGAGTTATTCAAAGTTTGAGTTTTCTTTTGAATTTTTTTTCTCCGAAAATTACAAAGTTATTTTGATGAAATTTGGTGGATATGTTGCACTGGGTAAGACCCTACTACACACCAAAATTCAACTTTCTAAGTTCCTAGAAACTTGAGTTATTCCAATTTGAAGCATTTAATAAAAAATCACTACCATAACGCACTTGCTGCGTCCCGAACTTTTTTTTCTTGCGCACCCCCAATACATTAAGGCACGAGCCGCTACTAAAAAACATTAATTCTAAAAATATATCAATTTGGCCATTCTGCAGTCACACGTGAACTGGTGCAAATCCTTGTAAAAAGTGCTATGATTGATTATAGTAATTTCAGTTTAAAATATTTAAGTAATTTTATGGAGATAGTTGTGTGTATATATATGCAGTCTAAAATATGCGGTTTTTGACAATAATTTGGCATTAAAATAAATTTTGGCAAAAAAAATTAAGATTCGGTCGATAATTGTCACGTAACTGTTACATTCATTTTTGGAACTTATACCATTTAACGACATAGGTGTCGATGAATGGTAAAATGTAGCTTTCTTTTTTCCTATGAATATTTAAATGTCTATAGAACTTTAGTCTTATTTTGTCTGAAGAATCTAAAGGGAATTTTATCAAACTAAAACTGTACCAATTATCGACACCCAATTTTCCCTTTGGTAACCACGTTAGAGTGGATGTATTTTGTGTGTCGGTGTTTGGTATCAAGCATGTCAATAACTGGTACCCACCTATATTATTTTTCAATACATATATCAGGTGAACAAAGCCAAAGGACTCCAGTATTCGGCGAAAGCCATGGAACAGGCGGTCATTGCTGTTAAAAATGGAATGCCTGCTGCTCAAGCTAGTAAATTTTTCAAGTCCCAAGAACAACGATTATAAGAAAAGTGCCAATTGGAAGGAAAATTGGTTCCGATACAATTATAAGCAGTGATGAAAAAGTTCTTGGTGAAATGGATGTTTCACGTCGCTAATTGTGGACTTCCTGCAACAAAACTGCAGCTTATAGACAGTGTACAATGACTGTTAAAAAAAGCTAAATAAAACAAACAATTTTATCAAATGAAGGCCAGGTCGTCACGGGTCTGAGCTTTTATGAAGCGATATCCAGAAAATTTGAAAAACAACGTACCATCACCATTTAAAAAAACGCTATTCTGGCCGACACCAAACCAAACACCCCGAAAAGAGACATTTTTGAAAAAGTTTCGGCGGTGGTATCTTCCAAAGAATGGGAGGAATTTTTTAACAAAAAGAAGCGAAAAGAAAACCATCATACTACAGAAACAAGAAGAAAATATACAAAACCCGAAGGAGAGACCGCCTGAAAAGGAAGAGCTGAATATATATATATATATATATATATATATATATATATATATATATATATATATATATATATATATATATATATATATATATATATATATATATATATATATATATATATATATATATATATATATATATAAGCCTCAAACAAAGGGAATAATAAATTAGTTAGAGAAAAAATGGTAATGTAGAGAAGAAGAATTTAAAAAAACATTAAATATAGCATGAACTCAGAAGTTGACCATTATGTTATAGTGAATTATAACGAGCAATCGCTACCAGGAAAAATTATCGGCATTAAGTTGCAAAGAAAATGAAGAGTTCGAGTACAAAATCTAACACATGGAGAAAAATGGGCTCAATTAGTTATGGCCACAAAGGGTTGACATTCTTTGGTATAATAGAGATGAAGTCCTTGAAAACATTAAGGAACCAAAAATAAAAAATAAACGCGGGCTCCACTGTGTACCGGAAATTTCTGATACGGTATTGATTTGAGTACTTAATTATATTTTTTATTTACCAAAAAAAGATGTCATAGGTTAAAGCGTTGTAGATTTTTAAGACTTACGTGTTTCGTCCAGGAAAACTTTTCTCCCAAGAAATACTGTTTTGCTTATAATTTTGTTTTTTAATAAGTTCATTATTTTGAATTTGTTACTTATTATTACCATTTAAATCAATTGCAAGTTACCTCAAAACGACCTTTCTAAGTGTCGGCATTACGTAGACACGTGTGTCGATATTTGGTTCAAGACAAATTTTTCCATGCCGGTAATTGGGCCAAATGGTACTTTTCAACTAATTTATTTTTTGCAAATAAAGTATGTATTGCTATTTGAAATATAAACATTTTACAGCAATACTAAATACTATATCAACCCACAGTAACACTCTTAAAACAATAGCTTTAATATGCAATTTTTTATTGCCATATGATTTGGCAAAAAATTGCCCTTTTTTCATTAAAACTCGGCATGGGAAATCAATAATTGACGGACCCAGTTCAAAGAGAGCTGTGGAGCTGCTAAATCTTAGCAGAGGACAGCTCAGAAACACAACAGGTCTCTTGACGGGACACATGGCCGTCAAGAAACACCTGCATAAAATGGGGCGGTTCCAAGGGGACCTCGCATGCAGACTCTGCGGCGAGGGCGAGGAATCAGCCCAGCACATCTTGTGCGAGTGTAAAGCTCTGGACCGCAAAAGACAACTGATCTACGGTCAGTCTAGACCGGAGACATAGCAATACAAAACTTCACCCTACCAATCGCTGTGCAGACTAGTTCAAGGCACAGTGATTTTGGAATGGGTGGAGTAAGACTAAGGGTATGCACAATCAACCAAAGGTTGCAGTGCTATCGGGGCGGCAAGGCCGCGGACGAGCCCCGAGGGAACAAATATATATATATATATATAACGTTTTGGAGTTTATTTATTAGAGAACGTTTAGTTTTCTCAAACATCTGGTATTCTGTGCTGAAATTTAATTATGGGTTGAATGTGTGTGGGTGGAATATTATTGACAAAAATTTTGATTTTTTTTTCTAAAACGGCGTAAAAAGTCTCAAAAGATAAAGAAAACTTGATTCTGGAAAGTACATTTTTTGTCTGTCGGTCGGTCGATCTGTCGGTCTATCGGCACGTATGTCTGTTAATAGGTGCAATAGCTTTCGTACGAATTGAGATATCATCTTCAAATTTGGTATCCAGTTAGCATCCGACAAAGGAACGCTTCGAATTGCTTTTGGGTAAGATCGCTTAAAGGGGTAAGAGATAAATAAGGGGTGATTTGTTGAAAATTTACATATTTTTTTTCAGTAAAACTCGAGTAATGTAACGTTTCAAAAGTTTATGGGTATGGGCATACAAATAATTTTCTTTGTGGTCAAGTCATGGGCCCTAAATTCATTCCATGAAAAGGTCTTTCTGAAAAGAATAAATTATCGCAGATATGTGGAAGTTATGATTCAATTTGCACCAATATTAGTGAAATTTCATTAAGAAAATTAGATAGAGAGGTATCGATGGGGAGACATTTGGAAATGATCGCGAATTAGGGCCGCTAGAGCCCAAATTCAAGGTCAGTTAAAAAGTTTATATATATATATATATATATATATATATATATATATATATATATATATATATATATATATATATATATATATTCAACTGATAACTCAAAAACTAATTTACCAATCGAAACCAAATTATGGAAAAAACTGCTTGAGCACGCAATATCTTCTTAATTATTAGAAATATTTAACTAAAACCTGACAAGCACGTACACGTTGTAAAAGTGGTCCAATGTACCAAATTTGAACTCAATTGTGTCAGTAGATCTTGAGTTATAACTAAATAAAAAATCAATAATCTACGATATGACCTGAAATTACATCTAAATGGATGCCTATAATGTTAGACAAGGTCAGACAGATAAATCAGGGTTCCGCTGCCATCGCAAACAAAATCTCCAAATAAACTTTTATACGGACAGGCTACGAAAATATGTCCAAATAAACAATCGGCGGGGTTGCCATTTACGACAACTCTCATCTAAATCTGTAAATGTCAGAAAAATGTGAATAACTAGAAATTTTAATGAAAGTGATTCAATTTGTTTAAAAATCAATCTAGAGCTACGTCTTATTATGTATATTAATTATAAATTAAATATTAAGCTTCCTTGGACGCGCCTCGCTTCACTATTTTGTTGAAAAATGCCATTAAGCAAGATTTAATCTTAACAATTAAACTTTTAGTTTTCTTGTAACGCCTAGATAAATCAGTCTATTTTACTATTCTGTGTAACCACATATGTTCTTCCAATTAACACTATTTAATTAATTAATTTAAATGGAGACCATAAAACTTTCTGAGATTACAGGAATTTTATGACAGATTTCGTTTTCCATTGCATCCTTGGGAACATAAAAGCTTAATTGTCAATAAAATAGCTGAAATAACTAACCTCATTCCAAATTATAATATTCTATCGTTAATTTTGTAGTATGTTTATAACCAGCGTTTAATTTTATGTTAGTCTCCTCTCAAGAATTGATCAACATGCTCGGAAAACCTATTCCTTTAACTAATAAAATTACCGTTTGCTACAAGTGCTTTAAAGGCGTGAAAAACAAACCTAGGGTACTTGAAATTTTAAAGGATCTTCGTTTTCAACAGAGTAGTTATACCGCTTAGCGAGGTCGTAACTAAAGCACGCAAAATCCATGGATGTAATTTTATTCACCGGCTATAAACTAAATAAACAATGGTGTAGTAAAATAACCCCTGACAGATGCGTATGTTACATTGCATACTGAGTGTTTTTTACGTTAGGCAGCCACGTGTGTATCAACATAAACAGATAGTATGTGCCTGGAATTATCGACGAAGTTGGATTCAAATGCATCTGAATTTACATATGAATACCACCATCATCATTAAACAAAGTTGTCGTCGACAGCTAATTATAAATCTAGTCGGGTATCACTTGATGATGAAGTTTTATATTATATCCTGTAAATAACGCCTTTCGGAATCCTGCTGCCAACATAAGCCAGTTGCTGACATTTCTTACGTTTCAGTGGTTTTGAGAAATATCAACTATGCCTTTCATCTCTAGCTATGTAATTGATTGGAAATTGATAAGAGGCCCGTAACAGATAAAAGTAACAGTTTAAATGAAATGTCGCCTTCTCCTTGCAACCGTGACTCTTATCTTCCACGGTTAGAAACTAACTGTGCCTGTTGCCTATCTCCAGCCGTTTTAGTGGATTTTCGTAGAAAAAAAAAACGTCAAGAAATGCCAGAAAAATTACTTTGAAAATTTTATAGTTTTTCCTCTTAAAACGGCAAGTCGCGATATGAAACTTCCAGACTGGCAATTTTTAGGCAATGAACCTGAAACGAATACGGGCTATTTAGCGAAAATGTCGCAATAAGTGTGTTTGACAAACCTTTAAGTTTCAGCTTCAATTGTCAGTGTCCTTCATTTTACAAAAATGCATCCAGAAAATTCATTTCAAACAGAACCTTTCTCTGATGCTTTGGCAGTAGTTTTAGTTATAGAGTTTAGAAAATTGCTTAAAGGGGACCGCGACTTTTGAATTTTGAATAGATTTTTTTTTTAAAGGAGCGCGAGCTAGGCCCCTAGATTTCATATGCGAGGTTAGTTTCAGTTTTTATCTGTTTACATATATACAGGGCGACGTATTTCTACGGCAAAGCTCAATATTGCGGTTATTATATAAGATACTAGAATACATTGTATACGTTAATTAGAGGGTGTCTTGAGGCGCATCTTATAGAATCATTGCGACAATCACAGGCTGGCCCATAAGTCGTTGGTGATACAAAATTTCCTTTTTATTATTGCCTCTTATATTATTGCATTTTTGCATTTTCCATTGCATGCTTGATAAAAACTTGATTGCGTTCATCATTTTCAGGTCATTTCAATTTTTTGTGACTTCACATTTTTGGCACATATCAATAATTATGATACGGTGTTTTTACCAATAGATAGCAGAGTTCCATCAAAGTGACGCATTCAGAGACGCCTTTGTTTATATTATTCGTCGAAAAAATAGAAATGGCTTGTATAGGCGGTCTCAAATAGTAACTGGATTTAAAAAATCAAACTACCGTCACTTATTTGTTTCAAATGGAACACCTCTATTTTGTGTTTTAGAAGTGAAGGGCATAAAAATGAATCTTTACCTAATAAGCTATTGTTCCGTCGTTATTTTCGATACTTTTTTGCTACACGCACGTGCCGACTATGGGCACTAAAACACAGTTGGCCACCCTGGACACGTCAAGCAATGATGGTCAACCCGAAGATGTCACCCTGGAAATTTACGTTTTCGAACGGCGTCTAATTGGCTAAAGAGACCGCCTACCCCTTCTCGACCCCGAAGCACATGGAGACTTCGGAATCAAGAACTCTGGAAGAGCCCCATTTCATCGCTGATCGTTCTATAGTTCACACTCATCAGTTCGAGTCCTGCGTTGTCCCCTGGGCATTGGGCGCAGGCAGGCCCGAGTTTGGATAATGCCCTTTTGGCACTTCAAAACAAACAAAAAGGGTATTTCTAAATTACAAGTTTAATTATTATTTTAAAACAAAGGAAAAATACACGATGTTTAATGTTGAAACACTCGTAATATATCCTAACATAATATTGTATCTTACTTGTATATATAAATTCGAATATGCTTAGCTAACATTATAAAGTAAAACAACGTAAACTAAATAATTATGTTGACTATAATTAATGAGCGGTTTTATTATTTCCGCGGTGAACGACTGCTTCCATCCTATTATTATACTAACACGAGATATCAGTACAGCATTATACAGGGTGCTGTAACTCCTCCCGTGCCAGATGAGATTTAGGGTACCTAAATCTTGAAATTGATGTCCTCCAGGGGAACTTCGTGGGCCTTCTTAAGTTCGTTGATGATTTTGGCCTCGCCTGCGGAACTGGTTATTCTGCCTTTAAATTTCCAAAAACAGAAACATGCTACTGTTAATAAAGGAACACAAACAGTTAAAGTAAAAACACTTATCGAAGTATGAATCACAGGAACACTTATGGTTTGTAGTAACTCCTTCTGATGCTGTAGCTGGCATTTCACTAAATTCAATTCATCTAAATTCATAGATTCTAGATGTAAAGGCACAATGTTAAGTTTTGAGTTCAGAGACAGTTCACTAAATTTAAGTTCGGGCAACGGCACATAGAAAAGTTTTTTAATTTCAGATTGATGAGAACTTACGGTTTGTCCTTTGATTTTTACCTCACAGCCTTCTTCTATTTTTACCAGATAACTATCATATATGGCCATGATTTTACGGTCATCGCTGCATCTATAGTGGACTATAGTTTCTACTGGAGAGATGATGATCCATTTACTTTCGCTGATCTTCTGAATCTTCACATCTTTCATTAAAATTTGGTGATGCTCACAATTATTATACTGGGTGGAGAACTTTATTAATTGTATTTCACAAGGGCTGTTAGGACTGATGTGATTCATTGTTTGAGCTTGACACAGGAATTCAGTTGGTCGGAGTTCTCGACATGGTCCATCATGGATATTGTAATTTTCATCATTCAAGGAAAGGTATTTTGAATGAGGAATTAATGTTAAGAATGTGTGGGTTAAACTATTACGAATGGGAAAGGCATATATGCTGACTCAACTAAAGGTACATCTAAAATGAATGTTAACTGAGTGGTTTTGTAATAGATTTTAATAGTAATTATTTCCTCATAAAGGGCCATATTATCTATATTAAGGTGGCAAATTTACTTTATGTCTTTGAATTTTATTAAGCTCTATCAATAAGTCATCTGTTTCTAAAATAGAGGGATGCATTGTTTTCAATTTGGCAAATGTTATTGCATTAACTAAAGTCTCCAAAATATTTTTAATTCCCGTTATTTCGGGAACTAACTGAACAAAGAGCATTTGAGCTATGATTACTATGTCCATGTAATCCTGTCTTAAGTCTTCAGCTTCAAAATGTTTCGTTAGAAATTCAATACGGTCTACTATCTTTTTTTTTATTGTCAGTCAAAATGTAAACTGTTTGATTAAATTTGGTAATAGCGGTTTCCGTTAGTGACATTTGATTTTTTCGAATTATTTCTAATTTATTTTGGTTACTAGTTAGCTCCAAAATTGTTGAGTCATAACGTTTAGCATCATTATCATCTAAATTTCCTGTGATAGACTTAATTACTGTTCCGAGTCCGTTTATCAAACCTCTCTTTTTTCGATTTAAACTTGATGATATAATTTGTTTGAATATTTTGTTAGTTTCACTTATTTCATGGAATAACACATTTTGATAATTTCGTAATTCTTCATAATAGGATTTGTTATAAGGGGGGTTTTGTATAGAGATGTTCAAGTGATAGGATGTGTTTTGTAACAAGTTAAAGTGGTTGTAGTTCAATCGTTCTAATCAATGTCCATTTATCGATTGCGTTTTGCATAGTCCCTATTTTTAGGGGTAGCAGTCCAGGGTTGTCATTCAATCTGTTAAACTCTACCTGTCCAAAGACATGGGTGAGGAAGAGGATTGTCAATAATTTTTCCATTCGCTTAATTATGAAGTCGGCAATGTTGTCCTTCTTCGCTGACGATTTTTGGTCACTTCTATCTATACTTGACTTGTCCCTTCGAGGTTGGCGATGATGTCCTTCCTTTTGTGGCTGTGTTGTCTTCTGCTAGTGGTGGCTTCTCCTGTTGATGGCTTCTGCTCTTGAGGTTGGCGATGATGTCCTTCCTCGTTGACGATGTTTGTCACTTTAAATTTTCTAGGTTGCAGGTTTTTAACGATAAAAATCGACGTCTACTTTTGCGATTTTTGTCAAAAATACACTTAAACCTATACTAACGACTGCGCCAGTTTGGATAATGCTCTTTTGGCAATTCAAAACCAAACAAAAACTTTATTTCGAAATTACAACAAGTTCAATTATAATTTTAAAACAAAGGAGAAATACACGATGTTTAATGTTGAAACACTCGTAATATATCCTAACATAGTATTGTATCTTACTTGTATATATAAATTCAAATATGCTTAGCTAACATTATAAAGTAAAACGACGTAAACTAAATAATTATGTTGACTATAATTAATGAGCGGTTTTATTATTTCCGCGGTGAACGACTGCTTCCATCCTATTATTATACTAACACGAGATATCAGTATATCATTATACAGGGTGCTGTAACTCCCGTAGCAGCCACGTGACCTTCTGACAAGTGTTAGAAACCGCGTGGACAACATCTAAGTGCTACAAAGTGCAGGTACCAGAGCATGAGGCTGCTCCTTATTTTCCATCTGTGCAACAAGTCATTTACTCTGTGAAGAAATTTTTTTTTTGGGAGTTTCATTGAAAAGCTTTGTGGGGGTGAACAGCTTGAAGAAGATCGTTGGCCAGGAAAATCTGACCCGTTTTTTCGGGAACATTTTTTGTTGTACTTTTACAAACTTTTGGTACATGGTACATTGTTTCTACTATATAGATTATACTGGTAACCAAATTTGATGCCTGCTTTCTTTAAAACAGACATATTTGTCATTAAAAACATTTTAATGAAAATTCACTACTATAACGCACTTGCTGCATCCCGACTTTTTTGTCTTGAAATTATCATAGTAATTCTTGTATATATTATTTCCTTATATGCTTTGCATATTTCTACCTGCTGGGTTTCATATTTTAACTTCTATTCTGAGTTTACATACCTACAGTTGAAGTTTTGCATGATAAATTAACTGTAGTTTTAATTTTCGTATTATTTATTATGCACTAGTAACGCACATTTAGAACACATGAGGAATATGCAAGTAGGAAACTGAAAGCCTCGCTTGGATACCACTTCCTGTCTATAAATACAGCACGTAAAAATGGCCATACTTATGGTAATAACGAATTCCAGGTGGTTCTCTAATCTTAGGACGTTATAATAAAATGAATATAATTTGCTATTTACCGTTTTAAATGTGTTGGGAGAGACAGTATAAATATTTTTCCTTATTATTACACGAAAATTAAATAGAACATGGTTAGTTTAAATTCAGAAAACCAGTGTCACACCATTGCTCTAGAAGGAGCGTCTTTTGATTGCGTCATTAATTTTTCTATTACTATTTTTATTTGTCTTTAATGGACTTTGATTGGGTGGCAGCAGCATGAGAATCGATAGGACTTTATTTCATTGTAATTTGGCTATTTAACGTCGGTCGCCAGGAAGCAATTTCACCTCATCATCCTGGAATTTTGCGGAACCCCTTCGTTTCTGTAAAGAGTGTGGGGAGTCTTCACATCGTGTAGTACACGGGTCCGACAACTTTACACCACATCAGAAAGGCGTAAAGTGCAGACGTTAAACTTGTTCAAACACAATTCCACAACCTCGGTTGATCTTAATTTGATACTATATACTGGGAAGGTGAAATAACTCTTCTCCTGGGAATCGAACTGACAATCCTTGGTTTCAGAGGCACACGTTATTACGACTAAGTCACTGAGGCCGGAGGTACAATCTTAATCATCATCAATTTGCTAGACATGGTTCTAATATCATGACATACAAAATGATCAAAATATGGCTTTGGTGGTAATTAAAATGCAGTTGAAATTACAAAAATGGATGTATTTTGTTATGGGTTTCAAGAACATAGGCAAAACAATGACCTGTTTAAAAGTTTTTAAAAAATCCCCATTGAAGAGGTCGCGACTTTTGATTTTTTTTTACTTCAGGTGACCGCTACTAATTTCCGAATACTTCCGAAGATATACGAAAAAACCGAAAAATGTAAATTCCGTTTTTATTTTTTCCTGAAGTTATTTGAAACGATATAAAAAAACTAAAGGCACTTCTTCATTGCCACTCTTTCTGCTCTACAAGATGTAGTGAATAGATTCTCAGTTTAACGTTTCGTTTTGAAGAAAACATCATCAACTTTGTTTTTTCATATGGCTTTTAAAATAAGTACACCCTGTATTAGAAAGCATATTTCATTGCAAATTCAATGATGTATAGCATGATATGTTCGTTATCTTGTTTTTTGCATTATTTAAATTTTCAACAATTTTCAATGCGTAGCAGGCGATGGAGACGAAAAAGTTACGATGATTGTCAAGTCAGACATAATCAACACCATGATAAACAGTTAAGAGAACATGGTTCAGCCATTTAACGGTAGGACAGACGGACGGATTGCGTACCTACTCTTATTAGTAATGGGTTTCCGTTTATGTATGAAATCCTAAAAATACGGTACATTAATCAAATCTGCGCTTTATTTAAATTTGATAATTTACAATGGGTGGGCTTTGGACATGGAACACTAGTACAGCTGTCAAAATTCAAAATGCATAGAAACTCAACAATCAGACAGACGCCAGTTTTGCATCTCAATCACGTTTAATTGTTATTATTAATTTTAAAATACTTTATTTGACGTTTTGATAATCTTGATTACAATACAATTTTCTAATGAAGAGCAAAGTGACATGTTAAGAGTTTTTTATTTGTACCACAGAAATGCGTTTCGTGCTACAGATATGTATTTCCAACAATATCCCGAGCGACGTCACCCACATAGAACTTATTTTGCTAGACTGGATAAACACTTAAGATAACATGGTTCATTTAGTATGCCTCGAAAACAACATGGAAGCAACGTAACTAATGAAGAAGTGACTGCACTTATTACACATGTAAGTAAAAGTAAATTTCCCATAGTTGCGCCGATTTCAATTTTAATGTTTATTGTCAGGTAACTGCAAATCCGGCAAAGTAGCGGCAGAAGCAATTTTCCTTTGTCTCAACAATATTAAGTGTTGGCGAATTTTGAGGAAGCAAGGTTATAGACCGTATAAAATTAGAATTTCTCAAACATTGTATCCCGGTGATAGTGAGAGGCGACTTGCATTTTGTCGCTGATTGGTGGAGAATGTAGGGGCCAATAATAACTTCCTAGGTCAAATAGTGTAGTCCAATGAGTCTAGATTTTCAAATGTTGGAATTTTCAACAGGAATAACGAGCATGTGTGGAGTTTGAAGAACCCGAGAGGCCACAGACAAGCCAGACCACAAGTTAGGTTTGGTGTCAATGTGTGGGCTGGGTTGATAGGTGACAGATTGCTGGGCCCGCATCTTTTTGAAGGAAATCTAACGTCTGAACGGTACTTGAAGTTTTTAACTAACGAGTTTCAAGATTTCCTAATGGAGATTCCGTTGGCCACATTACCTAATCTGTGGTATCAACAGGCTTTCCCCGACATAATGGGAGAAATGTCAAACAATATTTTGTTACATACTTTGTCCCTATATTGGGGTAGAAATGGGCCAGGGCTGACAATTTACTAAATTGTTAGTGGGTTGTATACAGTCTCTATTTTTTAACACGTTGTGTGATTTGGAGCTGGCGTGACAACATACTACTTGGTTCCGCAACTAGGGGGCGGCACGTCGCTTCGTGTCTCACCACTCACTTGGTGTTAGAAGGCTGCCTGCCCTAGCCGTTTTACTTTATAGGTGTATTTTCGCTACAATTAGTATGCCGTACTGAAGAGCTCTAATTAGAGAGAAACTGGTCTACGATTCTAATTGTGACGAGAATACATCTAGCCTTAGTCTTCCTATGCTGTGATATTTCCTTGAGTGTCTATTTTTCAAATCTCTGTAATTACACTTCTTTGTCTATTTGAAAGAGGTATGTAAACGATGATGTCTTCTAATCGGTTATAATCTTCCTCTAAGTTAAACATTTCCCTCTTCCTGTTGAAAATGACTTCACAGTTTAGTGTTTTATAAAAGAGTTTATTATGTGAATGTTAGATTTGCGTAGTTTATGGTTTTCATCACAATAGGCTCCGTTAAGCAATGTGCAGCGTTCCATGTAATTCCTGAAAGGAAACATATGGTAGTTCAAAACAGATGTTTGTATTTTAGTGGGCACAAAGGGAAATGCAATATTGTGTTATGTCCAGTGACTTATTAATTCATCTACCACATTGAAATGTTTGAAACAATGTATTTAAATACTTCCTTGAAATTTAAAATAGATTACTGTAAGCCTGGTGCCGCTTTACTTGATTCGTTAATTGTTTCGCAGCAGCCCTGCGATATCAAAACAGATGTAGAAATGTCTTTGGCCTCACAAGTGTATGTTTTCTCTTCTGCGACCGTTTTGACCCTTTTACGGCATCGTCACGCAGAGGAAAATTGAATCCATTTATGCGCACTCGTGATAAATATAAATAAAAATATGTTGCTAGCTTAAGGTAGTTTGATCAAAAAAAAAAATTTTAATAAAATAAGAAATACAGATAGTGTCTTTGAAATGTCTATGTGATGTACGTCAATATTTTGCATGAAATGAAAATTAACTTGTAACAGTAATAACCATAAAAACAGCCATAATAATAATAAACTTATTAACAATAACAGCAATAGAAGCAGAGTCTATAAAACGAAAATATCGACGTAGTGTTATTACAACTATTTTTAATGCAGTTAGGCGTATTTTGTTTGATATATTTAATTATCTTTTTTAAGGAAATGGGATCCATCAAATCAGTTTGCTCATTGAAAACAAGACATTGTTGTTTGATATATTAGTTATCTTTTTTAAAGAAATGGGATCCATCAAATCAGTTTGCTCATTCAAAACAAGACATTGTCGAGGTGTGCTTTTTATCTCTAAAGCTTCGAAAAGGTCAAGTTTGCGTTTTGGCTTTACAAAAATGTGTGGCTCTATACTTAAGTAAAGACTTTCCTTCTGTTTTCTACGTGATCTGAGAATGGGGCGGAGGGGTCCGACCAAATCTTAATAAATCTCACGTCAACTTTCTAATTGAGAGAATATACATTATTATAACAGATCACATTTTCTAGTGTTTCATTATGCAAAAGTAATTTGTAAGGGTTTCGAATTCTAATTCTGAGTAAAATATTGAAGATACGAATAAATGTAGAGTACTTTTTGATCGAAAATTAAATTTTCCATAAGTTTTATCGTATCTCTTATCCTTTGGATTGAATTTTTAATTCAAAAGTCATAAGAAAAATGTTTGGAGTTCAAATTAAAAAATAGTCTGCAAGAGTTTTAAACTCAAATTCTGGGCAAAATATTGAAGATACAAAAAAAAATGTAGAATACTTTTTCTTTTCTTTAAAAAAGATCCCCATACATTTTATCGTATCTCTTCTATATATATATATATATATATATATATATATATATATATATATATATATATATATATATATATATATATATATATATATATATATCGAGTGTTTTTAAAAGTGGCTAACCCCAATAACTTTTTATTTTATTTTCTGAGATAAAAAAATGAAATTTGGTATGTTAGTATATGACATAAATCCAGATTGATTGACGTATTCAATTGTTTTCGGTTACTTCCGGTTTCACCTGTAACTTTTGATTTTTAAATTGGACCTCCAGTTTTTTTTTTGTTTATTTAGAAAATGACATTCTGGATACAATGACACCTCACATGTCAACTTTTTCATTTTCGCTTAAAAAGTAATAGTAATTTAAATTTCAATCTAGAGTGTCATGGTTATGTTAAAACCCTTATTTTTTAATCAAGGAGCCATGGAAAAATAGATTTGATTATGTAATGTTTTTTGTCTCTTTTCCTGGTGGGTTAAAAGATCCCCAAATCGTATTTTTAATCATAACTCATTCTTTTTAAATGTGACGAGGGTGGCTCATATTCGTCAAAAACATTTCTTTGCGAATAATTTATTACCACACACATGGTATTTCAAGTTAAATTGTCGTTATAAACCGTCTATTATAACTTTATATGATTAATAAATGTGATAACATTTGTAATAAGTAAGCTTGGAAATAATTATTTGTTGATATTTGGCGATGGAATCAAATTGTTCTTTCCAGGCCAACTTATTACAAATAATGCCACTACGCTTATGGCAAATTTCAATGTTGCAATCATATGAACTTATAATCGGCGGTTTATGACGGCAATTTAACTGGAAATACCATGTGTGTGGTACCAAATTATTCGTAAAAAATGCTTTTGCAGAATATGCTAATGAGCCACCCTCGTTCCATGTGAGAAAATTGAGTTATGCTAAAAAATACAATTTGGAGATCTCTTAACTCGCCAGGAAAAGAGACAAAAACATTAGATAGTCAAATCTATTTTCCATGGCTCCTTGATTAAAGAATAATGATTTAAACATAGTTATGACATACACACTAGGAGACTACTTCTCTGGCTTCACTGTTGTGTTTGGTTTCTGTAAGTGAAGAACGTACCCAGCGCGTAAGCTAGCTGAAAAAAAAGGACCTTCTGAATTCTAGATGTCCTAGGATGTTCTTCAACATTTCTGTAATCGGTTTCGCTGCTCTTGACAGCATCCTCAGACAGATTAAAATTGAATTAATACGAAATCATGACAACTACAAATAAATATCTGTTGCTATGTTATGATGTTTTGATTAAAAGATTCTTTAAAATTTTAAATTAAAATAAAACACAAATGACGGTATATACGTAGTTCATAAAAAGTTTATGTGTTAAAATATCCTCCTCTTATGTAAGCAAGGCAGTAAAATACAACATCAATCTGTCACTGCTTTTGTAAATGCCACTTACTTATGAAAATGCTCCTGATCGTTAATCGTCAGTATAAATTGGAAATTTTTCGATGTCACAAACAGCACTTATTTACTATTTTGTGGCACCAGCGGCACAGAACCTGTATGTTTTTCTGTCCTACTTAGTGTACCTATTTTAGTGAATTTTCTTAACAAAAATCCTCTAATGGGGACTTTTAAATTTTGAAAAAATTTCATCAAATGAGCGCGAACGAGCCCCCCTAGAACCCATATCCAAGGTCAGTTTCAATTATATATATATATATATATATATATATATATATATATATATATATATATATATATATATATATATATATATATATATATATATGTATTATGTATTATGTATAGATGTATGTATCATATCGATAACTCAAAAAATAATGAGCCGATTTTGAACATATTTTTTCAGTACCTTCCTTTTGCAAGTGGCTTGGATAAGTTCGTTAGCCAGGAAAATCGGCCCAGGTTTTTCCCGAAAGTTTCGTGTTTTCTTTGGGAAAAAAATTATACCTCTGGAAATAAAGTAAGAGCAACCAAATTTGGTTCGCGTATTTGTATTATAAATATTAACCATGTACCAAAATTTAGGTTGGTAAGTTTAAAGACAAGAAAGTTATGGGCATTTAAAAAAATTGGGGTTTTCCTCAAAACGTCAAAGTCGCGATTTGAAACCTCAAACTTTTTGAAACGGCAACATTTAGGCAAAGAACCTGAAACCAATACGGATGATGTAAACAAGATGTCGCAAGAAGAGTGTTCTTCAACCGTTACTGTCCTTCATTTTACTAAAATATTTCCAGAAATTTCATTTCAAATAGATCCTTTCTCGGATGCTTTGGTTAAATTCATGGTTTAACGGTCTATGATTTAGCTAATTTTCGTTGACAAAATTTGTTAATGAGGAGACCGAGACTTTTGAATTTTAAAAAGGTTTCTTCAAATGAGCGCAAACTAGGCCCCCTAGAATCCATATCCGGGTTTAGTTTCAGTTGTTATCTGTTTACATATGCATTTCTACGGTAATGCTCAATATAATTGTTATTATACAAGATACGAGAAAAAGTTGTATACGTTAATTGTGGGGTGTCTTGAGCCGCATCTTTTAAAATTATTTTGACAATCACAGGCTGGCCCATAAGTCGTTGGTGATGCCTAATTTTTTTTTCGAACGTCCTTATATTATTGCATTGCATTTTTTTATCGACATATGATGCATATGTGTGTTAAAAAAATGGGGACGCAGTAAGTACGTTTTGGTAGCGAATTTTCATTAAATGCTCAAATTTATATAACTCAACTTGCAATTTACCTAAGGTTTGTTGGCTAGAAAACAGTTTTCTCGGAAACATTTGAAGTTTATTTTCGGAAAATTTTTGTACATTTTCAAATAATAATGGTACATTGTTTCCACTATATAGGTTATACCGATAACCATATTGATGCCTGCTTACATTTGAGAGACATATTTGCTATTATAAGCATTTTTATGAAAATTCACTTCCATAACGCACTTGCTGCGTCCAGCCTTTTTTAATTAACGCAATTGAATAAATATGTCTTTAGTTGAATAAATTATTGTAACAGACAGGGGGTCTGGCATGTACAGTTTAGTTAAAAATAACCCGTTGTATACCTGTCTAAAATAATTTGAAGTCTTACTCATTTTGTCATCTTAAATAAATGATTGCTTACATTTGTCTCAAATGTCCAACAGAGTAGGACACACATCGTTTATATTTCTAAACTAACTGTTCAATTATGATTGTTAAAAATAGCTGAATGTATGCAACAAGCCCTGACTCCATAAATATGCATGAAGCGATGCAATAAACGGATGTATTGGTGTTTCTTGTTCAATTGTGGTGCGTTGGTGTCCAATAGATTATTACATTGACAGTAGACAGGTAGAGGCAAACAACACATTATATACCACAAAACCGTACCATTTATAAAGAAGGTGTGGATGCAGACTTTACTAGAAGATGCAAAGTTTAGCTGCATTAGGAGAGCGTGGGCCTTTTAAGGTGCGATAGCTCATATCTGTATTTTATAGTAATTTTACTTGTAAAATATGTACTATGAAAATTAAGTGATGACTAACAGAAGGTGGATATTTAATAAAAAGTCTGGACGCAGCAAGTGCGTTATGGTAGTTAATTTCCATAAAAATGTTTTTAATAGTAAATGTCTTTTTTTTATGAAAGCAGGCATCAAATTTGGTTACCAGCTATAGTAGAAACAATGTACCATATTTCAAGTAAGCTTCTCGACAAAACTCCCAAAAAAGTTTTTTGCATGAAAATTTACAAACAATTTGTTTATGAAAATCCGAACAAAATTTTTTAAATAACTTATTAAAACATTTATTATTATGCCCTTCGCTTCTGAAACACAAATTACAGACTGTTCTATTTGAAACAATTGAGTTGCGACAGTTTGATTTTTTTCAATTCCGTCACTATTCGAAAGGGCGCTGTATACGGCATCTTGATTTTTTCACGAAATGATATAAATGAAAACCTTTCTCAATGCATCATTTGCATTAGACTTCGATTTTTGTTGGTAAAAACGCCGTATCACAATTTTTGATATTTGCCAAAAATGCAAAACAATTGAAACTCGAAAACAAACATGCATTACAATTGGATGGAAAGTGCAAAAATAATATAAGGGGTGTTCGAATTAAAAAATATAATTTGTATCGCCAACGACTTACGGGTCACCTGTGATTGTCAAAATAATTTTAATAAGATGCAGCTCAAGATACCCTATAATTAACGTATACAATAGACAATTTGCATGTTTTTTTTTCTTATCACATCTGATAGACATCCCAAAAAGATGATTTTTAATTAAAAAAAATATTTCACATACTACAAAAATAAAGATGCAAAAAATATTTGAAAATGCGAATTTCATAACTGATTTCAAACACCACTATTTTGCCGGCATGATCTGTGACGTCACTGGACGGTAATGTCAACAATGACAATGAGCTTGAGATCCCAATAAACGAATAAATGTCACCATGGTGTTGATAAATAAGCGACCGTACTTATCATACCATAAGGCAAATGTAAACACGTCATTTATTCACTGTCCAAGTACGTCACGACCAATAACAGAACGTTCGTGGTCACATGATAATAATTCGAAATTTTTTATTTTAAAATTATTTTTCTGCCCACTACATATGTCTTTTGGGTATTTTCCTGCCTGTAATAATATTCTATGTATGAAAAACTATTAGGTAAATGTTAAATTCATTTAATGGAAAACCCATGCAAGTTGTCTATTGTTTCTCGTATCTTGTATAATAACAGTAATATTGAGATTTACCGTAGAAATGCGTCACCCGTCACCCTGTATATCTAAACCGAAAAAATCTGAAACCAACCCCGAAAATGGGTCCTAGGGGACCTAGTTCGCGCTCATTTGAAAAATCTTTTTACAATTCAAAAGTCGCGGTCTCATTAGCGTATTTCCTCTACGAAAATTTGCTAAAAATTATATAGAATTAAAGCATAAACTCTATAACTAAAACTACTACTAAAGCATCAGAGAAAGGGTCTATTTGAAACGAATTTTCTGGAAACAGTTTAGTATAATGAAGGACAATGACGGTTAAAGCTGAAACTTAATGACCTGTAAAACACATTTCTTGCGACATTTTCTCTACATAGCCCGTATTAGCTTTAGGTTCCTTTCCTAAAGGTTGCGAATTTTGACGTTTCAAATCGCGACTTTGACGTTTTAAGAGAAAAATTTACCAAATTTTCAAAGTATCTTTTCTGACATTTCGCGTGCCTCGTGGTCTATAGGATCTCTTCTAGCGGCTTTTGCTTTCGGGTTCACCTTTGATATACCTTCGATCAAGTTTGTGACCCACCACAGGTTTATTTCTGTTCCCGTGCGCTCCACCTGTTGCATCATCTTGTAGAGTCAGTATAACTGGAACGACTCTGCTGTCGGAGGCGATGTTTACTGTTCTATCCTGAGGGGTGAAAGCATTTTCCACTGCCGTAGCCATCGCGAACAATTCCATCATATGCACTGGTAGCCGTCCTGTAGCTTCAACTCTTTGCTCTTTATCACCGCGTTTTCTTCATAGGCCACCAAGCCTATACCGACTGTGTCCCCATCGCTGGAGGCGTCTGTTTTTAACCAACATCCTGTTGCCTTGCTTAACAATCCCTTTCTTATTTTTTAGTCATTCGAACACAGTGGGCATTTTCCTACTTACTACATATGTTCTCTACCACGCTATTTTTATCAAGAGATGCAAGTACGTGGTCTACCTTACTTATCAATCACCATAACTTTAGTCTTCCCTATATTCACACCTACATTTATTTTACTTGTTATCGCCATCAGTCGCCTGCAACATGTTCCTTTTAGATTTACTAAATAGTACAGCATGATCAGCACAGTAACACTTGAATCCCGAGATTGTTCATTTTCACACATTCCATCTCCAAGCAAACTCCGCTAAGAAAATAAATTAAGATTTATTCAGTCTGATATAGATACAGACGTAGAAATTTATGCGGATCCACAAAGAATTTTTTTGCCCGACGATGCCGTAAAAAACGTGCCCGGTTACGGAGAAGAAAACAAGCCACATAACAAGTCTCTACGGTTGTATTAAGTTAGGACTGATTTAATCAAGTTAGGGCAACAAAAACAACCCGATGTGCTATTAAAATTTGAAATAAAAGTCTCATTTATGAATTTTTTCCATAAAAATTCGCTAAAAATGTATTGCAATTATATAATCTGATCATATGACATTAAAAAAAGTATTAAAAGAAAACCTTACACACTTCTGGGTTTGAACCCGCGTCATCCTAGAATTCGCGTTCTAACGACTCGGCTATGGAGCAGATGACAGGTATGTTAAATGCGTGAAAATTCGAACCTATGATGAGCACTGATAAGTACTATTTAGAGAACATAATTCATCACAATACAGTTTTTAGACATGACGATCGTTTCGCTTACAAAGTTAGCGTCATCAGATGGATGAAACTTCATTATATTCATCGCTCTGATGACGCGAACTTTGTTAGCCAAACGATCGTCAGATCTAAAAACTGTATTGTGATGAATTGTGTTCTCCAAATTCTACTTAACAGGTATGTTGTAATAAACAGGTTATAAGCTCGCATGTAATGAGATTTTTTTCAAATATTTTATGAAATGAAAAAGAGCAATACTTGAAACAGAAATCTGACTTTTTTAAAGACATTTAATTTAATGTTTTTCATGCATCATGCCCAAAGCCTTTGTTAAAACTCATCAGTTTTGCGTTTTAAATCGTCACTTTGATATTTTCTGAAGAAAAATTATGAAATTTTTAAAGTAATTTTTCTTCTACTTCTTAACCTGTTTAAGCCAAGAAAATATAGTCTTTGTCTGTAATATTCAATAGATTTTGTTTAACACACAACGTGTTGGTCTTGTGCGTGTCTCTGATTGACACCCAATTCTTTTATTTTAATGCTTATAACGTGGATCTAAATTTTTGCACGTGGCTCACATTTTATAATATAAAGCTGAGTATAAAATTTGGTTACCATAGCTTTGGTTTTTCCGGAGATATAAAAGTTTTCCGAAAGAAAACCTAAAATTTTCTCGGAAAAACTGGTCCGATTCTCTTGGCTAATGAACGTGTCCAAGTCTAAGGAAGGTACTCACACAATTTGAACAAAAGCGGCCCATTATTACTTCCACATCGTTACAACGTGTGGAAGTATGACACCGGCGACACAAATTTGAAGAATTTTTTTTCTCTTAAACGTAAAAATGGTGAAACATATGGAAAACATGATTTGGGAACGAAATTTTTGTCTGTCGGTCTGTAGGTCTCTCTGTTTGTAGCCACGATAACTTTAGGACGAATTGAGATATCGTCTTCAAATTTGGTATACAGTTATCACCCGAGAAACGAATGGTTCGGATTGTTTTTGGGTAAAATCTCCCCAGGAGGTAGGGGGGGTGTTTTGGTGAAAATTGCCATATTTTCGTTAAAACTTGAGTAATATAACGTTTTAGGGTTTGTTTATCAGAAAACTTGCAATTTCATCAAACATCTGGTATTCTGTGCTGAAATTTAATTAGGGGTTGCATGTGTGGGGGTGAGGGTGACAGAAATTTAGATTTTTTTTTTGATAAAACGGCGTAAAAAGTCTTAAAACATAGAAATTTTGATTCTGGAACAATTTTTTTTTGTCTGTCGATCTGTCTGCCTGTTAGTAGGCGCAATAACTTTCGAACGAATTAAGATATCATTCGAATTGTTTTTGGGTAAGATCGCTTCAGGAAGCAGGGGAGAAATTGACATTTTTTCGTTAAAACTGGAGTAATATAATATTTTAGAAATTTATGGGTACAAAAATACGAATGTTTTCTTTGTCGTTAAGTCATGGACCCTAAATTAATTTAATGAAAATGTCTTTCTGGGAGAATAGATCATCACAGCTATGTGGAAGTTATGATTCCATTTGCAGCCTAGTGAGTGGTGGACGTGCCGCCACCTAGTTGCGAAACCTAGTAGTATGTTGTCACGCCAGCTCCAATTAACACAAAGGGTTTAAAAAATAGAGACTGTATACAACCAACTAATAATTTAGTAAATTGTCAGCCCTGGCCCATTTCTACCCTAATATAGGGACAAAGTATGTAGGGCTAGATGCATTCTCGCAACAATTAAAACCGTAGACCGGTTTCGCTCTCATTAGAGCTCTTCAGTACGGCATACTATTTGCAGCGAAAATACACCTACCCTGGCCAATAGTGTTTAAAAAATCGAGACTGTATACAACCAACTAACAATTTAGTAAATTGTCAGCCCTGGCCAATTTACTAAATTGTTAGTTGGTTGTATACAGTCTCTATTTTTTAAACACTTTGTGTTATTTGGAGCTGGCGTGACAACATACTACTTGGTTCCGCAACTAAGTGGCGGCACGTCCACCACTCACTTAATCTTGAAGGGCTGGCTACTATAGCCGTATTACTTTATAGGTGTATTTTCGCTGCAATTAGTATGCCGTACTGAAGAGCTCTAATGAGAGCGAAACCGGTCTACGGTTCTAATTGTTGCGAGAATGCATCTAGCCTTACATCCATTTGCAGCACTATTTTTTGAGATAATCGGTGTAATGCACACACATACATATATATATATATATATATATATATATATATATATATATATATATATATAGAGAGAGAGAGAGAGAGAGACAGAGACAGAGACAGATACAAACTGAAACTGGTCCCGGATATGTATTCTACGGGGCCTACTTCGCGCTCATTTGAAGACATTTTTTCAAAATTAAGAAGTCGAGATCTCCTCATTAGTTAATGTTTTCTCCAAAAATTCACTAAAAGGAGTATGTGAGTACGATCAGTAGGATAATTTGTTTTATTCAATATTCTTCTACCTAAACAATAATAATTTTAAGATGCCAATAAAATATGCTTCTTTAAAATAAATGTTACTAACAATTAACAGTAGTGAAACATAAAATGGTGAAAGTGACCATCAAATTGAAAGACACTCGAAATTTCTATATAATTTAATGTTACGAACACTAAGGAAAGTATACATGATTTATTACAGCAGTTACACAGTATCTTATGCAAGTGATTATGACAAGCACTTGATTGATCTGCAATCCTCCGCAAAGTTTAGGTGTTGGCTATTTAATAGCCTCTGATGAAATGCTTAAGAACAATAAATGTTAGTAACTTGAATGGAAGAGTGTCTTGAGTGGAAGAGTGTCACGTTATGATTTTTTAGGAAAGTTTACTTCTTAAAGGCCTCTTTAAGGACCAAAACAGGCCAGCCTCGGATTAAACTTTATAAATATAGGGTACAGAGATATTTACATGTAGTAAATAAAAATAAAATAAAACAATTCCTAGCATAGTTGCCGCTTTTTTAACTTTTGACACTTTTCTACATTACTCTCTGTCTTTTTTTATATTTGCTGTTCATTGCATTCGTTTATTTAGCTTATCAAATCATAGCCTTTGTTTTTCTTTAACAATTTTATTTAGAAAAGAGGTATAGCTTTGTCAAATAACTTTAATGAGTACGTACGAAATTTCTAGAACAGATTGTAGCTTTTTGTGACTAAAGCTAATTTTCGGGTTTAACTAAATTAACGAGAAAATCTCCCTGATAGCGATGCGGTAATTAGTTCGCCTTCTATATATAGAATTTACCGTATTATATAGAGTTACCAGAGCTGTCAATAGTGCTGAGATAAGCGTCACAGCTATTAAACAAAATCCATCAATTTAACGCCTATTTCAGTAAAGCCTCGGATTTAAGTTCATCCGGATTTATTTCAGGGGCCTAAAGCTGACTCACGGTTTAATACGGGACGTTGCGCTTATGATTCAGCTTCTTAATTAACAACTACATTCTCTAATTTCGGTGTTACGTGTATGCCCCTGGCGTCCTTTTAGTTAATTACTCGGAGAAAGGACTCCCATAATATAGGTACATGCATCCTCGTTGTTGAGAAAGTAATTTAACTACAACTTGAAAGTGAAAAAATCTTTTGTTGGTTGAAGCTATACCTAATTTAATTTCTCTACCTGTCTATTGTAAAGTAAATTGATTTTTTTTAGATCTTATTACTGGCATTGTCTGGTTTTTTTAAATATTATTGTATGTATCTTTCAGTAGCATTAGACATTTTGCTGGTTATTAATTTTAGCGAAATTTCATAAAGAAAATGTCGCTTTTACATTTTTATAAGGCCTTGCGCACATCCTGCTTTTTATTAAGCCCCATATGAAAGAGTCAAAAAGCGTCATGTCTGGTAAACTAGCAGGCAACCTTATTGGTCCTCTATTTTCTTAACACCGTATTCGGCATTTTAAAAGTTTGTGACAATCTTAGCTTTGTGAGGAGGAGCGGTGTCATGTTGGAAAAACATGTCATGTACAAGTAAATTACACATTATATTGTCTGCTACATTAGTTGATAAAATATTAAAATACCTCAGGCAATTTAAATTTCGATATAAAACAAGGCCTATCATATGACTATTAATAACACCTAGCCAGACGTTGAGTCTCATTTTTATTTCAAGTCTAATTTAAACGGTTATATATGAATTTTTAACTCACCAAAAAACAGTATCCTTGCGATTAAATATTACACGATTGGTAAATCGCCTCTCGTTTGATCCTAAGCAAATGTTTTTATGTTAACTAGAGTGTAAACAGTGGATCAGAAATTTTGAACTTAGCGCCAATAAACATTGTGTGGAACTAACCTTGAATCACGTAGTAGTTGTTATTAAAAATTCATGAACTTCAAGGGGAAGTCACTGTTTTGACTAATGTGTACATAATTTTAATAAAACTATAAAGAAAATTAACTAACAGGTCTAAAAGGTAAGAATTTTCACTAGATCCCACTAAATCCCTGAAACAGTCTACATAAAGCTGAGGATCAAAAGAAGAAAACAAATTAAGTCAATAAAAATAGGTAAATTTATTCAATTTAATATAAATATAAATCTGTTTAATATTGGTTATAATGCTTATAAGATAACAAAATTTTTACTTGCATACAGATATACGGGTTTTCTAAAAGTGTCACAATTTGAGTTACGAAATGAATTTAAATAATATTGAACCCTATAATAAATAAATTTAAAGCCGGCCAACTATAAAGATACAATCTGAGCTTAAGTGAAACATTACAATACAAGGATACAAATATAGGAATATATAAATCTACAAATATTATACATATAAAATACTAAACAATATACACCTTAAAAAACATTAATAAAACCATTTCAATTGACGCCCATAAACGCGGGACAGTAAAACTAATACAATATACAATATTAAAACAAAATACCCCACTTTAAAAACAATTCAATATATATATATATATATATATATATATATATATATATATATATATATATATATATATATATATATATATATATATATATATATATATATATATATATATATATATATATATATATATATATATATATATATATATATATATATATACCAAATTTCATTCAAAAAGAATAATTATTAACCATTTGAGAAAAGTTTATTTGTGTGTGACGCTTGTAACATAGGGCACCCCTGTAACTTTTGTATTTATAACGCGATTTTTTTAACGAGATCTTACATCACGAACTCCATATGTAACAGTATAACAACTTCTTGGGGCAATGCGCAAAACCCCCATCCAAGCATCCTTTGTTAATGGCTTGGATAAGTTCGAAGTCAGCCAGATTGTCCGAGGAAAATATAAGTTTTCTAGCAATTTTTTGCATCTCCCAAAAAAAAGCTATTTTTATCTCAGATTTGGTAGACATGTTGCCCCTAACGCTTTACCGTGTACCAATGTCAGATTTCTAATGGGTTTCCCAATAGAGACGTATGTTTTCAAACCGTCACGGCAGCCATATTTAAAATGGTAGAAATATCACTAGCTGTGATTTGTGTTTAGTATAGTTTGGCAATTCATCATGGCAAAATACACGCATCGACAACGTTTGGTTATCATCCAAAAATTTAAAAAAATAAACGTTCTTTTCTTTTAACCCAATGTGATCTTCGTGAAGATTTTGGTCCACATAATCGTCATTCTATGACTGTTATTCGACGAATCGTTGAAAAATTCGAAAGAGATTTCACTTCACATGATAGAGTGCACCAATGAGACAACGCAACGCAAGAGACCAAGAGATTATTGACGCTGTGAGTGCCAGTGATACAGAAGATGCAAATCGGTCGATTAATCGACGTTCTCAAGAACTTGGCCTTTCAAGAATGACAACTTGGCGTATTGAGAGAAGATTTGAATGTAAATGCGTATAAGATCGTGTTGAATCAAGATCTGAAGCCATTTGACCATCATAAGCGTCGTGTATTTACTGATTGGACTCTAGAAGTACTTGAAATTGATCCTGATTTTTTTAAAACTTTTTTCAGATGAAGCTCATTTTTGGTTGAACAGCTCTGTAAGCAGACAAAATTGTCATTTTTGGTGTGAGAAGAATCCACAACAGATTCATAAGAAGTCTTTGCATTCAGGAAAAATTAGTGTCTTGTGTGGTTTCTGGCATGGTGGAATCATCGAGCGTTACCTTTCTGAAAATGCAAATCGAGTTGCAGTAACAGTGAATGATGAGCCTTATCGATCAATGTTAACAGATTTTTTGTGGCCAAAGTTAGATTAAATTAATTTGCAAGGCATGTTTTTCCAACAAGAAGGTGCAACTCCACATTTGCTTAGTCTGTAATCTTCAGGAACTGATAATTGGCCTTAAAAAGTTGTGATTTAACACTTTGAGATTTCTTTTTGGGGGATTTGAAGTCGTTGGCCTATGCCAACAAGCCTCGAACTAGAGTTGCTTTAAAATTCAACATCGCACACTGCATTAGTGAAATTACACCTGATTTATAGCAACAAGTCACCGAAAATTGTATTCATAGAATTCGATCCTGGAAACGAATTCAAGGTGAACGTTTGAATGATGTGTTATTCAAAACATAATTGTCGTAAGTTGTACTTTGAAATAAAAAAGTTTTGCTTTTATCTCAAATATTTTGTGATATGTGTAATTTTAAAAACATATCTAATTGGGAAACCATATACGTCAATAGAAAATTGAATTATAATAATATTATATTTGTAATTTTGACATTTCTTTTGTTTTAAATTATCAGTATGTATCTTTTGGTTTATTTTAACAAATATTGTAAGAAGGTAAAAAAGTTTAAGCGGCTAATGGTGGAATCAAATTCAGGTTATTTCTCGTGTCTAAATGGAATTTGTTACTGTCCTGGAATTTTGCTAGTAGCGCAAATTCAACATATGAAAATTGCAACCTGAGCCAGCGTGAGTGTAAAACTTCTTTGTTAAATGATGCCTGCATAATTACTATCAATAAACTGATAAACTAAACCAATGATGTGATTTTTTTAATAAAAATTTGCTGGGTCAGGATTGTGTCAAGTATGACACAATGAAAAGAATAAAAAGCGAACCCAAAGCCAGTCACCCTCTTACATATCATTATGTACACCTGAAGAACTATTCAATTGAAAGTATCAAACTACAGGCCTCGAAGATAGCGATTTCATTCAAATTCAACCCACACTTACCTAACCTAACAATAGCCTTCAGCGCTATTATTAAAGATACAAGACATATCTGTGAGAAAATGGCCGGCACTGTCTTCTTAGACAATACCCTAATGCCGAATTTGAATAGTGAAATAAACATGAATATCTTATCGCATAAACTTATTTATTACGCTTAATAACTGCTTATTGCTACACGCGTCTTATTTGGAAGTGACTAATTATTTAATTTATGGACTGATTAAAACTTCCGACAGTATAAATGTTGCGAAAAATATAAGGTATTACAATAATAAATACTTATGAAAAATAAATTATGACGTAACAAGTTCTTATGATAGCGAATTTTTATTGAAAAGAATTTGGCACTAATTACTCAATTTACTGTTTTAGTTAATTTTCGTTAAAAAAATTCACTAATGAGGAGATCCCGACTTTTGAACTTTGAAAAAATTTCTTCAAATGAGCGCTAATTAGCCTCCACACCCCCCCCCCCCCCCCCCCCCCGAACACATATCCTGGGTCAGTTTCAATTTTTATATGTTATATATATATATATATATATATATATATATATATATATATATATATATATATATATATATATGTGTGTGTGTGTGTGTGTGTGTGTGTATATATCACACCGATTTTCATTAAATTTGGTGATTACCTTCACTTTGTAAATGGCTTGGATAAGTTCGTTAGCCAGAAAAATCGGCCCAGGTTTTCCCAGAAAATTTTGTGTTTCCTTTCAAAAAAAATTTATATCTTCCGAACTAACAAAGTAAAAGCAACAAAATTTAGTACGCTGGTTATTGTATGTAAGTTATCTACCGAAATTTAGCGCCGTAGGACAAAAGACAAAAAAGTTATCGGCATTTAAATAAAAATTAATTGAGGTTTTCCTCAAAACGTCAAAGTTGCGATTTAAAACGTCAAAATTGGCAACATTTAGGCAAAGAACTTGAATCTAATACGGGCTATGGAAAGAAAATGTCTCAAGAAGAATGTTTTACAAACCCTGATGTCTTAGTTTCAACCGTCATTGTCCTTCATGTTACTAAAATATTTCCAGAAAATTCATTTAAAATAGACCCTTTCTCTGATGCTTGGCAGTAGCCTTAGCTATAGAGTTGATCGTTTAATGGTATATAACTGTTTCTACTATATGGGTTATACTGGTAACCAAATTTGATGCCTGCTTTGGCAGTAGTTTTAGCTATAGAGTTGATCGTGTCATGGTATATAATTTTTGGCGAATTTTCGTAAAAAAATCAATAAAGTTCAAATATCCGTTATTATATAAGATATGAAAAAAAAATTTTACATTAATTATAGGGTGTCTTGAGCTACATCTTAAAAAAATATTTCTATAATCACAGGGTGGCTCATAAGTCGTTGGTGATACAAATTCTTTTTTTAATCAAACACGTCTTATGTTATTGCATTTTTGCATTTTCGATAGAAATATAAGGCATGTTTGTAGGAAAAGAAATTCTGGACGCAGCAAGTGCGTTATGGTAGCGAATTTTGAACAAATGCTTCATATTTTAATAGCTCAATTTGCTATTAACTTATAAGGTTGACCAAGAAACGAGTTTTTTCGGGAACACTTTAAGTATACTTTCGGAAATTTTTGCACATTTTCAAACAATAAAGTTATTTTAATGAAACATGGTACATTGTTTTTACTATATAGGTTATACTGGTAACCAAATTTTATGTCTGCTTTCTTAAAAATCACACACATATTTGCTATTAAAAACATTTTAATGAAAATTCACTACCATAACGCACTTGCTGCGTCCAGACTTTGTTTATGCTATGTTAATATATACACACATCTAAATAAAAACACCACCCAACATTAATGAGTATATCACAGTCAATAAACAACACAAACAAAACAATAACCAAAAGAAGTTTTCTCTTCTTTCTCTTTCTTCTCATCTCCTGCTCTTCCTGTCCTTAGTCTCGATGATTTTTTCGGACCGCTGTGATCTTGTCATAAGCGAATTTTTTCTATGCATATTTGATGAAAATGTGTTTTCAACGAAAATATAAGGAAGAAACCAGAAGAATGTGCTAATAAAATTATTTACAATATTCCGCTAAAAATTTGTGTCTATGCAAATTTGCCAAAATAGTACTTCTACAAAAATTGGTTAAAAAATTTGACGAATTTCAAAAAATTACAAACATTTTTTTCTATCGAGGAAATTTGCTAAAAAGCTCGTTAAAAAATTTTGCTATTTCAAGAACATTTCTACATGAAAATTTGCTAATGAAATAAATTAAAATTTATACAATATGACCTAAATACAGACGTAGGGACTTCTTTTGCGGGTACACAAAGAAATTTTTCTTTTGCCTGACGATGCCGTAAAAAGCAAACCGGTTGCAGAGAAGAAAACAAGCGCTTGTGAAGCCACTGGAAAAGTCTACGGCTGTATTAAGTATGGAATGGTTTAACCCAGTTAGAGCAACAAAAACCACCTGATCTGCTATTAAAATTTGAATTAAGAGTCTTAAGACTTATCATCTCGTTAATCAATTTTTTCCATAAAAATTGGCTGAAAATGCATTGCAATTACATAATCTGATCATATATCGTTGAAGAAAGGAACAATAAATTTGAGTATTAAATAATAGACCAGATTGTTTTCAGCATTATTTGATCAGATCACAGGTTGTTGAGGAATTAAAAATTGATATTTTTTCGCGAAGTTAAAAAAGTTTTACTTTCAATATTGTGGATTTTTGCTAATAAATCAAAAACCGCTGAGAATAGATATAACATCCTATGGTACTTTTGGATAGAAAATCAATCGATCTTGTTATTCTAATTACAAGATACAAGGTGTTCTATTTGAAAATCTCGCATAGGTGCGCGTCTATGTTCTACCAAAAGCCCGTTTTTTTTGCAGACACCTGTATGGAATAATTCGATTTGCATGACGTATCATTATATAACAAGCTATTAACAAACAACAACCAAAAATTCAGACCACCACCTATGCTGGATGCGGGAAGAATATTTTTTTCATTAATGGGTACAGGTTGCCAAATTTCCTAAGTAATAATTTTTATAGGTGCAATATAGATAATAAAAAACTTTTAGAATATTTCGAGGAATCGGAAAGTGCTACAATATAAAGGCTGTTTCGTTTGAAAAACAAAGTTGGTATCTGGTACGGATCGATCTGGCAACGCCGCAGTGTCAAAAATATTTTCAAAATGAAGCTCCTGACCACTTATCAACATAATCCAAATTTCAGGTTTGTTGTTGCTGTTTTGGTTCACTATATATATATATATATATATATATATATATATATATATATATATATATATATATATATATATATATATATATATATATATATATATATTGTGAACATATAAAAATCTAGGGAGCCTAGGTAGTTCACGCTCGTTTGAAGAAATATTTCCAACATTCAGAAGTCGCGATGTCCTCATTAGTGAATTTTTTCTACGAAAATTCACTAAATCGCAGTTGAAATGCAGCATGTCTTTTTATCTAGGAAAGTTTCAATAAATAGCTTTCATAGCTAGTATCTTTGCATAAAATACTGTAAAATAAATAAAACCGAAAGGTCACCAGGTGCATGTTGCTACAACATACTAATTAATTCATACCCTTTCTTATTAGCGTTATAAAACATTGCCGAGTACTTGGTAAACAATGTAACTTATGATCATTTCAAAGAAAGACCTTGCAGATAGAACTTTTAAATATGTCGCCAGTGAGGCAGGCGAGCAGCTGTGAAAATAGAACAATCGTTAAAGAATGTTTTTGTTTAGAGGCCATTTCCACTAATAGAGGATGTTTGTATTTGCTCTGATGCATGTAGGGATACAATACATACGCCAGCTGAGTTCAGTAGAGTTGAATAGTGAAGAATATCGACGATGGGTCAAGTGGGAGGACAAGATCAAGATGAATTCTTTTTCAGGGTTCTACATGCTGAACATGAAACATAATTGCTTCATACTCCGCATTCTGTTCTTATGAAGAATGCGCTAGAATGTACACTGATATTCAAAATTAAAGCACGTTCGAGATCATTGCAGATACAATATAAATTTGATTGTTGTCCCAAATGTGTTATAATTACAAATTTAAATCTCTTGAAAATACCTGCCAAAAAAATATGAATAACCACACATTACTTTATTTGTAATAAAAATAATGATATAAATGGTAAAACTGCAGATGACCTCACGGGGGGCTTTTAGATGTTTTTTTTTTCAGAAAGATGATAATAACCCTGTTAACACTGATATAGCGGACTGTATTTTTAATCAACTCTGGACTGGTTAAATCGTAATAATAATCTTTATCTTTAAAAAACTTTCTATTGACAACATAAAATGTACAGGTAAGCACACTATGAGTGCAGCTCGGTTTAGAGTGAAGTGAGGTAAAACGGCTCCACACAAATAACCAGAACCCTAAGACGGCATGCTAAAGCTGTATGCACACTAGAAACTACACGTTACTTTTTCTCCAAACCCTCCTTGGATGATGCATAAACCACAAGAAAAATGTCTCTCAAACAACCCCCAAGAAAGTTACAGGACCAAAAGTGAATAGGGGTGCTGGGCGGGGTAGAAGATGAAAAGGAAGTATAAACGAAAAATACAAAAAAAACAGCTTATATAAGCTGCCTTTATACCATTTTGCAGCTATAACTCCTTAAAATCCTGTTTACCGCGCGCAGAACCTCTATTCGTAACAAGTCCCGTAACTTTCTTGGGGTTTATTGCCAAAAAGTATTTCTTGTGGTTTATGCTTTGAGGGTGGTTGTATGCATGCAGAAGGGGAAGGAATCCCGCCAAGACAAAGCACCCCGGGGGTTCTCCTTCGACAGCCAGTTAGGTGTGTCCCCTGGGCCAGCAATTGTCATTAAGTTGCGTCATCCGAAATTGCATCATCGAAAATCGCCTTATCCAAAATTGCCTCGTCCGATATTGCATCATCCTGAATTGCATCATCCAGGTTCAATCATCCGATATTGCATTACTTGTAGTGTAGGTATATAAACAGGATCGTTATAGGATACAGTTATAGTTAGTGACAGCTACTAATGAAGGGAACTTTGTTGCCCAAATTTGTATCTAGCGCATTATCCTGTTATTCTTGAGGTGACACTGTCGTCTGTTTCAAAAAAATTAATGTAAGTACACTTGGAGAACCAAAATCACCACAACACATTTTAAAAAACCTGACGATCGTTTCACTAACCAAGTTGGCGTTATCAGACGATGAATAATTCCAAAATTAATAATAATTGTTTTTTTTAGAATTATTCATCCTCTGATGATGCTAACTTGGTTAGTGAAACGATCGTCAGGTTTTAAAGCGTGTTTTGGTGATTTGGGTTCTCCACGTGTACTTATCAGTGCCCTTTGCAGGTTCCAATCTTCACTTAGCGAACGAGTGTTTATGGGGGTTGTTCTAAACATGTTTCAGTAAACAAGTTCTTGAACCATGTTTTTCGTTATCCTGCAAATTTACCCATTTTCCGTTTGTGCCTAAGATTCATTTTGAACATATTTTTACATTAATTTGTAACGTGATTTGCTTATTTTCTTATTTCTGCGTACCACTATTAGAAAGTTGCTAGGCTACCAGCGACCACGGTTAAAACGAACGTTTCTGTTACCGGCACAGCGATAAATTCTACTCGTGTAGATAGGGCTTCTTCCGCAGTCCAAGAAATCATAACAGGGCGAAATCGGAACTCTTGGTCGTCTATACATAGAGAGTTCTGACCCTTAGGATCATTTATCTTAAGAGTTCCAGAAGCAGACATCACCAACATTGACGGCCGATATCTTTGATGCGCTTTTACATTCTAGTAACCTGCCTAGTATCGCGGAGTGATTATTTGGGCCGGCTCGGCAGCTCGCAACTCAACGAGCAAGTAATACCACGGTACTCATCGATGTCTTTATCTATCGCCAACCGATCCATGCCCAGTGTTGATTTCGCTATCCTTAGTTACAAATTTTTCAAAACAGTATATTACAGTATAATAATAATAACAATAGTGTCTTTATTTATTAGAAAAAATATTTATATATATATATATATATATATATATATATATATATAAACAACTGTAAGAATGTGGTGACTCATTTACTCCAAAGGTTTACCTATCCATGTAACCAGCAAAAAACAAACATATAACCCAAAAAAACTTGCTCACTTGAACAATGATGGAAAATACGCATAACCTGGCACAAATGCTATACATTAGAGAGCTGACCTACCTAGTTTTCAACTTTACAATGCAATAACTGACTTTTCTAGAGAAGGCAAATAATCCATGGGTTTCCCTGATGTATTCAGGTATTTCTTTTTTTTTTTAATGTAGCATTGTATGAAAAACTCCACTCAAAAAAGCAGTTCCATGCAATGGGACGCTGTACATATTTCTGTTACAAGTTGTAATACTGTGATATCCTCAATTTGTATTAGTTTTACAAACAAATAGTCTGGCAAATCGTATTTTTCAATTCTAAACACCAAGCATGCGGTAGTATACAAATTTAAACACTTACTTTGATTAAATGCCGTAGATATACGATTATATTTACGAACATTACAGGCAAACCTTATACATACATTTTGAATTTTTTGCAAGGAATACGTGTCCCTCTCTGTAAGTGCAGGCTACTAGAAGGCAGTACTGTAGTTGAAACAAAATCAGAGATTCACAAAGTAACAGTTTGGTGCTTGTGTCTAAGACATCCCTTTGCAGGCTTTAACTTAAAATAAGCTCTCTGTATTAGCAGATTTTACATAAACCTCAAATCTAAAATCAACATCCATAAATAATCCATGGTTTTTGCACACATTAACAGAAGATAGATGACTGTTTTTTTTAAATAAATGACGCAATTATTTAGGTCAAGAATTTCTCTGGCATTCCTCCCAAACACCATAAATTCTGTTTTGTTTTCATTCAGCACTAGCTAATGAGCATCGACAACAGAAGACAATCTTTCAAGCTGTTTATTAAGGCATTCAGATGCAAAAAGGCAATCTTGAAGAGAAAATGAAAAATAAAGCTCTGTATCGTCTAACCACTTTTTGAAGGTTTATGAAAGTATAGGAATCGCCAGTATATAAAGTAAAAAGGATAGGTCCAGCAATGTTACCCTGAGGCACTCGCCGCATCACCACCCTTAAATTTGACTCCGTTCCGCAGCAAACTACTGGTTGGTGTCTTAACGAAATACAATGTTTTGAAACATCCAATGCTCTTATCACCAAAACCAAAATACCTTAATTTAAGTAGCAAAACATCATGGTCAAGCAAGTCTAATCTTTTGCTGAAATCCAACAGTATGAGAGTATTCACTAGTTCGCAAAATTAATAAGAAATCCAGCAAATTGTTAATACTTGTCGCTTCGCGCTAAATTTAAATACTTGTTTTGGTGAAGACCGCCGAGTGTTCGCCTAATTTTACGATTCACATTGTTATTATATAACTTAAAACAGTGTTAAATTTCCCAATAAGATTAAAGTGCTATCTTTTACGACTTTACCGACAAACCAAGCAGAGATGTATTCAATTAATTATTGTCATCCCACTCGTGTCATTAGTTTTGTATGGGAGTGTATACCACCAGGCCTGATGTTTAGTAGTTCATGCGCAAAGCCTCGTACTAAACTGTTGCGTAATGCTCTGACCCTTTTCCATTTTAAAAATACAAAGCTATTATGGTTTACACACTTATTTTCTTTGAAAGAACCATCAGGTTATTAAACTTTTGTTCCGTACTGTAATTGCTATTCGCTTCGTAATTTCTTGTGTACCATGTCTCAGTATTGTACCGGTATCTCTAGTTAATAATTATCAGCCTAGTAGTTTAGAATTGTTTCCATCATAAATCACTTTCCTAGCCACATAATCCAGCTTATAAATCAGATAAAGACTACCTGATTCAGAAAAATCATTATCATGTTATACTCCTTGTTTTATTTTCGCGAGTATGGCTAATCACCGTCGTAATAGGTAACAGTTTTAGCTCACCACTTTAGCCACTTTTTGTAAGAAGGGTAGATGATTAACCTGTCTAATGTCACGTGGTATAGCAGGTTGGCAGTTCTAGTCCCCTTCCGAATGAGAGATAGGGCGGAAATTTTATTGTTGGTTTGTAGACAGAGCCCATATTGAAATGAGATTAGTATACCATGGAGGAACCCACAAAATCAGTAAAGTCATAATCACAATCAAATGTCGTCGCTATGATTGTCTATCTCCAGCAGCTATCTTGATTTTATTGCAGCTTCCCACTTCCGTCAATTGTGCCAGTATCTAAGTTAAGAAAAATCATTCTCTATTATGTTCCTTGCTTAACGTCGGTTTATTTTCACATCATCGCATGGGTAACAGTTTTATCTCACCACCTTAGCCACTTTTTGTCAGAAGCGTAGATAACTAACCTCTCTAATGTCACGCGATATATAAGATTTGCCGTTTTACGCTTCCTCTGAAGGCAAGATAGGGTAGAAATTTTATTGTTGGTTCGTAGACAGGACCCCCTACTGAAATGAGGAGAAACCAACAAAATGATAAAAAGTCATAATCACGATTTAACATCGATGTCGCGATATCGTCGCAACTATGATTGTCTCCAGCAGCTCTCTTTATTTTATTGTAACTTCCACACTTGCATCAGTTGTGCCAGGCTTTCCAGAAGTTTTCCCCTTTTTCCAACTATGTGTCCTTCAAATACTGTGGTCAGAAATTTACGTCAGAATATACCCAATAAATGTTGCGTTCTTCCTCTCGATTTCTTTCAGTAAGCATATTTCTTCTCCCATCTATTCTAGTACAGTTTTAATCGTCTGTCTATCGGTGTACTGTGTCATTGTTATTTTTCTTCATGTCCACGTTTCAAAAGCTGCTATCACAGTAAACTGTTATGTTGTGCTTCTATTCTCTTCATGTCTTGCTTAGTCAAATTCCAGGTTTCCTCCCCATTTACTACCACACTCCATACGTCCCATTTGCCAGGTTCTGTAAGAGAGAAGGATGTCGTTTCCAGTTTTAAAGTAAGTCAAAAAGTTTTTGTGATGAAACTGAGCTTGAATAGTTCTTTTTTTCCTCAGGGCTCGCCCGCGGCTTAGCCGCCCCGATAGCACTGCAGCCTTTGGCTTATTGTGCATGCCCTTAGTCTTTTTACTCCACCCATTCCAAAATCACTGTGCCTTGAACTAGTCTGCACAGCGATTGGTAGGGTAAAGTTTTATAATGCTCTGTCTCCAGTCTAGACTGCGGTCCAGAGCTTTACACTCGTCAATTATTGACTTCCCATGTCTGAGCCCTGGACCGTCTGCCCAGTACACCTTGTGTTGGTTTCTGAGCCAGGACCTAATGGATCCCCTGGCAGTGCTCTTCGTCACGCCCAGGGCCGCTTCTGGTCCCATAAATGGTTCTGCTGACCCTCTCTTCGCGGGAATGTCACATTCTTCATTGCCTTTGACCCCCCGAGTGACCCGGCACCCATATGAATACTGTAACTTACCCTCGGTCCTTCCGAATAAACGCCTGCCCCCGACCCACGCTCCCCGCCGGATCCGTCCGTGACCAGATGAGCGCGTCCCGTGGTAGACCCGCCGTCTCCCCCCACCACGCCTCGCGGTCCGGGATTACCACTATAAACTTATTTTCACTACAGATCCGCGGGCTTACGAAGCCTGTCCTCATTTCAAGCATGGGCTTCTTCAGAGAAGATTAGTGCGGTCCCTGTTCATGGATGGCACACAGAATCGTGAAGCGTTCCACATTTTTATCCTCATAAAATAGGTGTGTAACACGGCGATTTGCACATGCGACGATGAGTCTGAAGCGGATTTGAACCAAATATATCCATTACGTGATCTAATTATTCAAGTCAACGCCAAAAATCATTACAATCCCTTATTGTTTTAGCCAGCCTGTCTAACTTAAAACAATTGTTGAGAATCGACAATGAACAGATTAAAGTGCTGGTATTCAATTATTTTTTAAGCAAGTATACAGTGTACTAAAAAAACATAGTTTTTAATTAGCATTAGATTAAATTAACTATAGGTAAATTTAAGCTTAGATCGTAAGTAAATCATATAAATAATATATGATGTTAAATGTAACAGAAAATGCCGCTCCTATCGTTTTTCCTCATGTTAACTCTTATCCATCCGTGGTCTAGTTCTTGTCTATTTTGTTAGCCTAGACGGACCACTAGGTGACATGTGCCTCTGTTTATCTCATATATTATATTAAACAGAAACAGTATTACCATTGATTTTATTATTATGGTTAGACCTATTCTGTTTGATATAGTTAACTAAAAAGAAGAGTTTCTAAGAAACGAGAACCCATATTGCTCACCTAAAACAACAGAGTGGTCGTGCGTGTGCTTTTTTTATCTCTAAAACTTCAAAAAGTTAACTTTGCGCTTGCCATTATAAAAATGTTGTGGTTCTATGCGCTTATTTACTGTGGCTATATGTTGAATACCTATAATATATTTTGCAAATGTAAATTTGTCAACGTGGTTATTTCTAAGCACAGAAAGATGTTCTTTGCATAGCGTTAAAACTTCTAGAGTTTATAAGGCCAGATGTATTCTCACAATAATTAGAACCTCAGACCGGTTTCGCTCTAATTAGAGATCGTCAATGCGATATATTAATTACAGCGAGAACACACCTATAACTTAATATGGTTATGGTAGCCAGCCTCCTAGAACATTGTGAGATGTACGACACCGCCATCTCGGTGCGGAACTAGGTAGTATGTTGTCACGACAGCTCATATGAACCAGGGCTGACAGTTCACAAATTTGTTAGTCGGTTGTACACAGTCTTTATTTTATAACAGTTTTTGTTAATTGGAGCTGTCGTGACAACATACTACCGCACCGAGATGGTGATCCTGTCGTACATCTCACAATGTGCTTCTAGAGTTTAACCAATATAGACTACAACTCTCTCTCTCTCTCTCTCTCTATATATATATATATATATATATATATATATATATATATATATATATATATATATATATATATATATATATATATATATATATATATGGGTGTGTGTGTGTGTGGGGGGGGGGGGTGTCTACGTGGATGTGTGTTTGTGGGTACGTTTACTGACTAAATCGGGTCCGTTTTTAAGGAGCCGGGTACCCGACTTTCATAGTAAAATTCGAATTGTAACTGTGATATGTTTTAATTTGTTGATTGATCACTGCTTTATCTACAGTATCAAAAAATCAACTTCCTCATGTAACAGCCTGTAACGAAATAAGTCGGTATAAATCGAAGACCATATTTTTCTAATGTCAGTTTCTTTGTACTTAACGTTGATTTCCATGTTCATAGATAGCATACTGATATATCCTGGTACTTGGGTTTCAAATGGCTTAAAATTGTCTAAATCGGTTTAATCGTGTTAATCTCTGGTATGGAAATATTTCCATGGGCCAACGAGAAATAAGGCACGGATTCTATAGAGATTATCAGGTACGAGACCTCAATATCTATTCGTTCCAAAATGGTGAAATTATCTGAAAATCATAGAGACTTTCTTACATCTGAATCTACTATATAGGTCCTTAAAAATGCTCCTTACCTCTAGAGTTTAGGGTAAAAATATGTTATAGCAAAAAAGCCAATGAAAATTTAAGTGATCACGTTTACTAGATTTTTCACACCTAATTTTTAGTGGAGGAGGGCAAAGCCATTCTCAAAAGCTTTTTAATCATGGTAACCACCTATAACAGTTTCAGTTTTCACTTATAAAGTCTAATTCTATATTTAATTAACCTCTTTCCAAACTACATAACTTTATTATTAGATGCTACTAACGACTAGTAGTATACATATACATACATAAATCGTCAGGCATATATTTGAAATAACTTGAAAAGGAGGAAAAATAATCAAAAATGTTTCCAATAAGAGTTGTTGGACTATCTTTTTGACATATTTGTATGACCTTGAAATTTTCCGATTGCTTAAATTGTCACCTTGGTAACAAACAACTTTTTTTATGGAAACCTGTATCTTTACCTTTGTTTTCCTAAATCTACGAATTATTCTGCACAGAGGGTAATCAAAATTATGTGGGTTTGTTAATAAAAATTCTGAAAAGGAAACTATAAATTCACGGTTGTCTTATAAAAATTAATAATTAACTAATATACGCCGGTCAACAATAACGATTAGTGCAATATCGCCTCCTATAACGCTTTTGTATATCGACCTCAGAAAGTCTGGATAGACATCAGCGATCATGAGCCATTTTAATCGAAGTAAACAAAAAATATTCAAATTTTTTAAGAGATAGTGTCGTTTCAGAACTACAAAACCGCTGTGGTGACTATCAAGGTGTTGGGTTCTAGCAAGATCGAGCACGTTCTCATTTTGGTGACAAAGTCCGACATTTCTTGAATAATATTTTCTCGAACAGATCGATTGGGCGTCGGAGGGAAATAGTGTGACCATCTCGGTAGGCTGGTTTAAACCCATGCGACTTTTTATTATAGGGGGGAGGGGGCGTTATGTACAAAGAGGGACCAAATATATATTTTTAAAAGACCCGGTTTATGTTTTGAAAACAACTTAAGATATTTTGAACTTTTATTTTGACATCTTGTGATATATTTTTTTCTAATTATTGGGCAATTGACTGATAATATTTCTCAGAATTTTTATTATGCAGAATAATTCGCAGATTTAAAAACAAAATAGGTTTCCGTTTGAAAAAAGCTAGTTGTTACGAAAGTGATACTTTACAAGCTGTCTAAAAATTTCAAGTCCATACAAATATATTTAACAAAATCGTAACATTTTTTGATTGATTTTTTTTAAATTTTTAAGTGATTTCCATTGTTGAAAATATATGCCTGATCCTGTATATAATTTTTTATAAATAAGAATAAAATTTAATAAATGTTTCATTTTTGTAGTATTACCTATAAACCAGCCAATTGAAGTCTAGGTCTAAAATAGGTAAGGTTGGATTGGTGTGTGCGTGTGTGTGTTGTGGATTTGTCTGTGCTACTTCACCACTGTCTACACATTTCGCTTTTTGCAATGAAATTCGTAACATAGATTAATAATAAAGTAGAATTAGCCCATTAAACTTATCAAATATAACCTTACTCTTAAGCTTTATAATAAGCTTTTCATTTGATATTGCTAAACAATAAAATTAACAAGCTAAAAGTTCATCTTGATACTATCAAGATAAGATCTTTTTTTATTTTCTTAACGTCCGTATATTTCCGTGACTATGTCCAATCACCGACGGCAGGCAGCAGTTTACCTTACTATCCTGGAAATGTTGCCGAATCCTTTACTTTCTAAAATCATAGTAGGGATCTTTAACGTGTCCCACATCGCGCGGTACTCAGGACCGGCTGCTTAACGCTCCTTCCGAACGGCGGAACGTGTAGACATTCAGCATGCTCAAACACAATGCCACAACCATGGTCGATGTTCATTTACAGTATGTACTGAAAAATAATTTGACGTTTCTACTGAAAATTGGACCTGGGGCCCTCAGGTCCAGAGGCACACGTTCTTACCCCGGACGACGAAGGCTGCTAAAATAACATTTAAAAGTTTAAGTATAGTAAAATTATGGGTTGTTTCGTTTAAATTGGTGTAGAAAGATTCGGTATGCAGCGGGTGCGTTATGGTAGCGAATTTTTATTAAATGCTCAAATTTCAATAACTTAATCATCTGATATTAACTTAGAAAATTGAATCTTCCGAGGACAATATGTCTACCCAATTTCATTTTCCTTTTTTTTAACTGGTCCGATCGGGCTGGCTAACGAACTCACCCAAGCTATTAATAAAGGAAAGACACGTGACGAGTTTTATCAAAATCGGTTAATTATTTATATATATATATATATATATATATATATATATATATATATATATATATATATATATATATATATATATATATATATATATACATATATATACATATATATATATATATATATATATATATATATATATATATATATATATATATATATATATATATATATATATATATATATATATATATATATATATATATATATATATATATATATGAACATATAAAAATTCAAACGGGTCTTGTTTTGGTTCTGGAGGCCCTTATTCGCGCTCATTTAAAAATGAGCAAAGTCTCACCATCGATAATCGAGTTTTTTTCATGAAAATTCGCTAAAAATACAAGATGTAAAAAGTACTGATATTTTAATGTTTTTAACAAATAAATTATCTTAAAGACTTACCTGGCTGCATATAGCCAGTTCGCCTTAGGTACCTTGATTGTCATAAGTTTAAGATACTGATCAGTATTGATAATAGAGCCATGCCAGTTTGTTTTTCTTATGATTATTAAGCTGCACTTTGGCAGAGTTATAGATTAAAAAGTAATAGATCTCACAGTCATTAGCCTGTAGCATTTTGAAAGCTACAAACACTTAATTCACAAATAATAAAGCTCAAACGTGCATAAATAGGGCACTAACGTGGCGACACCCAGGCTAGGACTATACAGACTAGCTTGCAATGGTAGACTGAAGATCAACCCAGGCTTCAGGGATCATTGCAAAATTCAGGAGATCGTGAAAGCGCCCATGCTTGAAATGAGGTCAGACTTCGCGAGCCCGCGAATCTGCAAGGAAAACAACTTTACAGTGGAAATCCCCGACCGCGAGGAATGGCGGGAGGAGACGCCGGGCATACCACGGGACGCACTCGTCTGGTTCACGGAGGGATCCGGCGGAGAGCGTGGGATGGGGGCAGGTGTTTATTCGGAAGGACCGAGGGTAAGCCATAGTATTTCCCTCGGAGCCCATGTAACGGTCTTTCAGGCCAAAATGTACCCCATCCTGCACTGTGTGCGGGAGAACAAGAGGAACACCAACAAGCGGATCTTCTTAGCCACAGACAGCCAGGCGGCCCTTAAGGCCCCAAGTAGCCCACGGGTAAATTCCCGGCTGGTAAGTGAGTGCCGAGACGAGACGAGCGACCTGGCTGGGCAGAATGGGGTCACCCTCATCTGGGTGCCGGGTCACTCGGGGGTCAAGGGCAATGAAGAAGCTGACAGTCTCGCTAAGAGAAGGTCAACAGAACCATTTATGGGACCAGAACCGGCTTTGGGCGTGACAAAGAGCACTGCCAGGGGAGCCTTAAAGTCCTGGGTCAGAAACCAACACAAGGTGTACTGGGCAGACTGTCCAGGGCTCAGACATGGGAAGTCAATAATTGACGAACCCAGTTCAAAGAGAGCTGTGGAGCTGCTAAATCTTAGCAAAGGACAGCTCAGAAACATAACAGGTCTCTTGACGGGACACATGGCCGTCAAGAAACACCTGCATAAAATGAGGCGGTTCTAGGGGGAACTCGCATGCAGACTCTGAGGCGAGGGGAAGAAATTAGCCCAGCACATCTTGTGCGAGTGTAAAGCTCTGGACCGCAAAAGACAACTGATCCACGGTCAGTCTAGACCGGAGACAGAGCAATATAAATCTTCACCCTACCAATCGCTGTGCAGACTAGTTCAAGGCACAGTGATTTTGGAATGGGTGGAGTAAGACTAAGGGCATGCACAATCAATCAAAGGTTGCAATGTTATCGGGACTGCAAGGCCGCGCACGAGCCCTGAGGGAAAAAACGTGGCGACACTTAAGGCTACAGATTATTATCCCTATGCAGCGAGACACTTACAGAATTGAATCGCAACAACCAAGCTTCTAAAACATTTCAAAGAAACCAAACCATCTGTTCTCAATTTACTAAAAATAATATTAAGGAGGCACAAATTTCTAATGAGAAAGGTTATATTATTTTGATTACAGTTTTGAAAAATTATTCCTCTAAAATATTCACTTTCTATTGTCGTCTGTCATCAGTCATAGTTGGTAAATTTCTTCATAAATCACTAAAATTCCTGCATTATCTGATAAGTGATAACCATTTTGGAAAATATAACACATGGTTAAAAAGCATAAAGTTTTATCAAAATCCATATTTGTGAATATTTAAAGGCTTCTGTGTGAGATTTAATTGGGGCTCAATAGAAGGTTATGATGTTTGGATATTTTTATTACTAATCTGCTGTTTCCATGACCATATGGCAATGTCGTAGGACACTCCCGTTAATCCTTGTCTTAGGAAAGGTAAGCTCCAAATTATTTATTAATGAATGTACAGCTAATGTGCACTTTTACAGGGTTTTGATTTATTGGTGATCTGGAGCTAGAACACATTTGGGGTACTTTTAAGCTGATTGCACTATTACCACATCATTGTTATAAGCATGCTCTGCTATTACCACATGTGTATTTCAGAAAGTTTAGTTATTAGAAAATGCCTGCTTTTAGTAAATTTTTATTTAAAAAAAATCACTAATAGAGGGGTATCGATGGTGAGTCTTTGCAAAAAATTTTTCAAAATAGCGCGAACTAGGACCCCTAGAATCCATATCCGGGGTCAGTTTAAATGTTTATATGTTTATATATATATATATATATATATATATATATATATATATATATATATATATATATATATATATATATATATATATATATATCTATATATATATATCCGATAACTCAAAAAATAATCAAGACGAGTTCGTTAGGCAGGAAAATCGGACAGGGTTTTCCGGGAAAATTTTGAGTTTTCTTTCGAAAAAGATTTTTTTCTCCGAAAATTACAAAGCTGTTTCAATGAAATTTACTAGATATGTTGCCTAGGGAGAGACCTTACTACGCACTAAAATTCAACTTTATAGGTTAATAGAAAATTGAGTTATTCAAATTTTGAATTTTCTTTCGAAAAAAATTTTTTTCTCGGAATATTACTAAGTTATTTTAATGAAATTGGCGGATATCTTGACTTAGAAAAGACCTTACTACATGCCAAAATTAAACTTTCCAAGTGTATAGAAAATTGAGTTATTCAAGTTTGAAGCATTTAATAAAAATTCACTACCATAACGCACTTGCTGCGTCCCGAACTTTTTATTTAATAGGGTGGCTTTTCGATACTGCAATCGCTGTTTGCATCAACAGATAAGTATCGTTGTACTTATTTTCTTTACTGTCTGGTGATAGTTTTTGGACCTTATGCTGATAGTCAAGTTTTTGAACTATATGCTGGTGTTCAATGGGGAGATCTTATACTTTACATATTTTCAAGCAATTCACACAAGTGATCAATATAGCAGCGTTCCTGAAATTTCTTTTTCTACTGCAATAGAAGTACATGTTTTAGAATAATACAGTATGTATGTGTATTTCTTTGTAAGCTTTAGTTTGAAAGTTATTTATGTACATATTTGTTTCGTAAGAATACCTTTGATTACGCATTTTCATTTACATATTCCATCTTCCATTAGCATTACCGTATCATATTTATTCATAAGTAGAATTTGGAGAACTCGATTCATCACAATACAGTTTCTAGACCTGACCATTGTTTCGCTAACAAAGTTAGCGTCATCAGAGGGATGGGTAAACTTTTAACAGTAAACACCTAACTTTGTTAGCGAAACGATCTTCACGCCTAAAAACTGTATTCTGATGAATTGGGTTCTCCAAATTGTACTTATCAGTGCTCATCACAGGTTCCAATCTTCACTCCTATTTATTCATATTTTTATACATTTATGCATTATTCACACTTTTAAGTTCACCTAATCTTTAATATTAGAGTCTAAATCGCACGAAAAAAACATTTTTAATGAGAAAATACCTAAATTACATATACAGCCCCAATTTATAGATAACCTGCTTCCTCTTTGACTATAGATATATTTTATTTGTTCATTTAGTTGTCAGTTTCTGATACAGCAAATAAGTTAATAACTTAATTACAAAATCATTCAATAACGAGCTTAGTTCAGATCCCAGTCATATTCAGAATGATTTTCTCATTTGTTTGTTTGAGTTCCGTAATAATTTTAAAATCTGATTAAGCTTATTTTTAGTAATTTAATTTATTCAGGTTTAGTGGGCATGCATTTAAAGATTAATACAATTCTGCGTTCTTGCCTTGCCAAGACGCATGGTTTTTCCGCACCTGAAAAAGTTAACTATCGAGAAACGGTTATACAGGCATTGCGTAATGAGCATGAGCTCAATCTTATTAAAAAATCAGATTTTGGACGTGGGAACGATCAATCTGTTCATTATAGTCGTTAAACCTGGGACAACGGAATTTTATAACTGATTTAAATACTAAATACATATGTAGAGATTTATTTTCTGGCTTCACAGGTACTGGTTCCGTTCTTTGCAGCTAGTTTGGCATTTTACAGCATCGTCAAATATGAGACAAAGATGTCTCCCTGCTGACGATGCTGTAAAAAGTTAAACCGGTTGCGGAGAAGCAAACAAGCACTTGTAAATCCAGTAAATATGTATTTACATCTGTATTTAGTATGGAACGGTTTCAAGTAAGGGCAGCCACAACTAATGAATTAAAAATTTAAATACATTTCTCTAGTCGAATGTCCGGGGTAAAGAAATGGGCTAAAGTTACGGTCGCGAAATTTACTTTTTTTGACTTCTCGGCATAAACACAGGTTTCAGTTTTCCTTATTTAAGGTTTATCGTTGAGCTTTGATTTATTTAAAAACTTTTTTTTCCTTTACTAGGAATTGACCAAGCTAAGTTTGATCAAATTGTAATAGGCACCTTGATATCAGGAATCCTGTGTTGTGTAATATTACGTGTGACAAATATTACTTATGGGACAATTTGTATACGACGCCATTTTATTTACAATATTCTCTAAGACCCTTGAGGATTTCGTAACTGACGTGTCGATTACACAGTGAGGGCCAAAATGATGTATTCCTTTAATATAATAGGGCATATGTGTAGAGAGTTCAGAGACGGTGATTGTCTTACGACCTCAAGAAAATACGGGCCGATTATTCTTGATTATGATCAGCAGACCAATTGTGGACAATTTGACGTTTTTTTTTGTAGCCCAGGAGCGAAAATTCTGTTTATTGGCCACCCATGATGTAAAGTGAGCTCCGTCACCCTTGAAGAGACTAAAACTCACTGTGGCACTCTTTATCATGTCCAGTTAAAACGCCTGAACTACTGTTATTTTATTCGGGTCCAATTTCATCCTGTGCAGAATTGTTCGGGCTCTCGTCACAGCATAAGACTGTTCACTTGCTGTGCTCTCGTGGCAGATAAATTTAACGCTGCCGCATGCCGTCTCACTGATCAACTTTGACTACGGAGAATAGACTGTTTCATCAGCTTTTCATTTCCAGGATTGCATGCAAACCGTCTCCTAAGAGCAGCCCCGGATCTACGATTTTTTCGAACCGGGGCAGGTAGTGGCGCTCCCTCTCTAAAAATGGCGCTCCCTCTCTAAACATTTGTTAGTAGTTGCGTAGAATCGGGACTCGTAAGTTTTTTTAATTTGTTCTACTACGAGGAGTAAAAAAATAAGTTAAAAAAAAAACGTTTGAAAAAATCAAGTTTAAATTAAAATTCCCGCCATTAGATGCTGCCAACAATCTGCTGCGCTGCAGCGCATTTCAAAATGAGCCCTTAGGATGTGTTCAAAAACTAACTGGGCGTTGTAAAATCAAATGAATAATTGATAGTACAACGTACGCTGCATGCTAGGCGCTTTGTGGAGCAAGTTTTTTATTTTCAACCATATATATATATATATATATATATATATATATATATATATATATATATATATATATATATATACATATATATATATATATATATATATATATATATATATATATATATATATATATATATATATATATATATATATAAGGGCTTTCATTAATTCCCGAACCCCACGTGACCGCTTAAGTTAGGCAACCCGACATAAACGGTTGTACAACCTGAATTAATGAAATCGCTAAGATGCCAGTGTTGTCTCATATTTCCTTTGGGCTTTTTTTAAAAATATAAAAATTATAATAAGTTGAAACAGTAAATGTCTTAAATGTACTTATTATTTAATATTTTTAACAGCAAGTCTGTTCATGTGTAGTTTACTGTTATTGATTGTTAAAAACAAATAATTAAAAACATAATAAAATATTACTTTTATTTTGTATAGATATCAAAATTTTGTAATGTACGTAAACAAATTGAGGTCCGATTATTTAAAATTCTTATTTACGGTTTTAGAAATGTGTATTGTGTAACATGTAACAAATATGTACCTGTTTGGGCAGATTACCGACAAACAGATTTGGTAGGGCTTCGTTCCATGCGATGTCGAATATCGTCAACAACATAACCTTAACATACCTACACTTTTTTAAACTTACGTAAAAACGCAATGAAAATGCTAAGTTTTGATAAAAACTGTTTATTTTTATTGTCCAACAGATAGAAAATTATTTGAAGAAGGTAAACACTGGTCGAACTTGGAAAATGCACAATATACATACAAAATAACTGTCAAAAGGGAATTGAGCGCCAATAAACTGAACTGTCAATTGTCAATTGATTTAGTAACTTTAGGGTCCCAAGTCTAGTGGTTTTTTGGTTACTTTTTGACTGCCAACTCATAAAATCATATTCCACTAGGAGAGATACAGAATCCGGTCACGTGGGGTTCGGGAATTAATGAAAGCCCTGTATGTATGTATGTATATATATATATATATATATATATATATATATATATATATATATATATATATATATATATATATATATTATGATTTTGGCGCCCCCTGAAACTGCCGCCCCCACCTCCTAGATCCGGGGCTGCCTAATAGTTGTTTCCCTTTTTCAACTGACCCGTTATTTTGCCACTTACGCAACCAATATGAAATTACACTTTGACTCGGGATATCACGTACATTATATTGATGACGAAATAACCGTTAAGTTGCAATTATGGAACTAAATTTATTAAATTTTTCAACATAAAATGTTCGTTGCTATTATAATCCAACGCTCCATTTTGACAGCAGTCAAAATATCTCTAATGCCTTCTGTTTAGATTATTGTCATTAATTTGCGCGATTGAAACACGTTTATTTTTTATTGCCTTTTAAAAATGAACAAACCATATTGGCTCTAACTTTATTTTACGATTTAGCTTAATTTGAAAGAATTAGAAAAATCGGTGGCAAATCAGGGTACCCAGCGACCTGGATAACCGGGAAAAATCAGGAATTTGAAAAAAAAACTAAAATGTCAGGGAAATAGCAGGGAAATATCAGGGAAATTTGTGATTTTACTCAAATGTCATAGAAATCATTCAACAGACCTGGAAATTATATATTTGTAAAATTCTATCATAAGCAGGTTACTTTGGTGTCAATTGATATAAGTATATTATGTGAATATTTTTCACCTAAATATTTGTCTTCTTCTTAGGAAATATTGATAACATTGCGGCTGCCATTTGGTATATTAATTTTAACCGCCAAAAAACGCAGCGAATGTCACATCATGCGTCAAAATAAATGTAGGTTCTTCTTCACCTATCTCAAATAGGTCTCATTTGTTTCTCACTTGAAATATTCTTCCTTGAATGCATAAAATGCAAAATGCGTTCTAGTTATTGGCGGCGTAGAGCTGCGCTGTTTGGGTTTATTCTATTTTAACTTTAATGATTATGTAACATAGAGTTAAAGTTGGAGTGAAAATATTGGACATTTGTATATGGGTACTTATATTGTAATCCACAAGAGAAAACCTTAATATCGTAACGCATTGTGTATGAGAGTGTAATGAAATTATGACGAATGGGAAATAGAGAAGTCAATCTAAAGTAGAATCAAGAATTGATAATATCATCAATATAAAAGAGCTCTTGATGAAAATCGAGGACAAAGCTTTAGATGACCGAAGTAGAAATAATGAAACATAAAACGCTTAGAGTTGAAGAAAGTTCAAAATTTGAGATTGGAGTTTTGAAATCTAAAATTAAGACAATGATAAAATATGTATGAATATTATCTTCATTTCCACAATGTGGTAATTTCATTTCGGCTTTTTTCATAGTAAGCATTTGATATTTATTTTCGTTGTTCAAGAGGCTCTATATATATTTTTTTGAATCAAGATGTGTCTTCATTCGAATGCTTGAACGTGGTTATAATATGGCTCTTGTGGTTTGATCTAATTTAGATTTAAATGAGTAAAGCTTAATTAGTAGTTACTGCAAAAACGGGTAATACTCATTCTTTTAAGTAGAAAGCTATCAGTTTTCTTTAGAAGTTTACAAGAATAATCATATTTATGTTTTTGTTGATGTTTATGTATTAAACAAGTTTTTTGTTCAGCATTTTTATTTAGATCATGAATAGAAACGTATTCAGAGATGTGTGCCTTTCATTTTAAGTATTATGAAACACTCACTTTCCGAGCCTGGAAATGTCAGGGAATTTGATTTTTTATTTCTGCTGGGTACCCTGCTAATGGACCTGAGCTTCCAAGGCCTTCTAATTAATTTTAACTAACCAACTTAATTTGAGAGTATGTATGTACGTTTGCATTGAAAATCTTTAGCTAGAGTTAAATTAAAATATTAAGTAAACATTGAAAACTTCACAAGTAACCAAAAGTTGTGTGTTGATTTTAGTTGATTTCAGTTGCTGTAATATGTTAAGTGAGTTTTCTGTTTCACATATAGTACTAGGCGTTTGTTACGTAATGAACCATATTAACAGCTTTGGTGACATATTTCCGTGAATATATTTTCGTTTCTAACATTTTTATATGCATGATTTCCTTGTCTAAACTTTTATTTTTTTAAACCATATATTTTTGGGCTTTGTTGCCAGACAGTCTTAAATAAAGGTTTTATATACGGCTTTGTGCTACATTTTAGCATACAATAGCATTTATGATTTAATAGTTTAACTTTTATACATGCGTTGTCAATAAATGAGAATATCGCTTTCTACAAAGGTTAACAAAAGTATTATTGGACATAAAAGTTTTATAGGTCTATAAATCTAATGTTTGACGAGTGCATATAGAAAATATGTCAAGGCATCTTATTTTCACTTGTTTGTACATTATTATATTACTTTGTTAGTTCTAACAAGTGACCGAAAACATTTAATATGCTTTTAACTATTATAGGGTGATAACGGCCACTAACCCTGGGAAATATTAGAGGAAAAACCAATGCCGTGAGTTTGTAGTAATGCAGTATGCTTTTAGTGAATTTACATTCGCTAAAAGACAAGTCACAATGGTGAGACTCTGTATGTATCCGAGCGATAACTAAAAAAATAATTAACCGATTCTTATGAAACTTGGTAAGTGTGTTTCTTTTGTAAGTCCCTTGAACGAGCTCGTTAGCTAGCCTAATCGGACAAACTTTTCACAAAAATATCAAGGTTTTCTCCGAAACAAAATTATATCTCCATTATACAGAATCGTTCATAAGTTGTGATTTTCTCAATAGATACAAAAATGGTGAAAAGTTTAAATGAAACACTCTGTATATTATTAAATAGCGTGAAAGACAATTAAAGTTTCTTTCAAATGACGTATCATGTTCCTATAACTAAATAGTCAGGTTTCCGAAATACAAGCAAATTTCTATAAATATCGGATTATTTTGTCATATTTTGCATGTATTATAGTGTGAAATGTCATCTGGCATGTCATTATGAAAATTTATTTGACAACTAGTGCATCAATAATAAACCGTTTGCGCGTACATTTTGGTTTGAAAGGGATTAAAATGGAAGGCAATAACCATTCAAACGAAGTTTTGATGAAATTGTTTATTCTGCATGCTAAATGTGATCAAATTATCGCAAAAAATGCAGCAGGTTCAATGAAATATATCCCGATTTACACGCAAGGAAACTTTAGCACTAACATTAATAACACAGCAACTTCATTTTCACAGGTTTGTCATTATTAGTAGATGTTTCAGTTGACGGTGCCGATTAAGTAGCTAATAAAAAATTATTATTGTATACATTAAAGTAATTATTATTTAAACTTCAGTCTAGCTAGCAATAGCATACGTCTAATTTGATATTATGACAACCAAAATGACAATACAATACAACTAATGGTGCGTTTACATCTGACACTTATTACATTATAGTTATGTCAAACAGGCGTACCTATATATAAATACAAACGCTAAGGAATTTCTGTCCGAGGGATAATATATTTCAATATTCAGCATCAAGGTCCACACATTTATGCCACTAGATGTAAACACCGATTATTTTCATGTTTTAACTCGCATGACTACATCGCCGTAGCTGTAAAAGCAACATTGCAACGAATGACACCTACGCGTCAGATTCTCATCAAAGCAATGAACAGTGCAGCGATCTCACACGAGTGTGGTCTACCGCGTTGTCGGATAGAATAAATTATAATTGTAGTGATGAAATAAAAATCATGAGAGATTGGTAAATCGAAATTCGCATTGAAGTGTTTATATACACGCAAGGTTTAAATACATGGAATTTCTAAAGATCTGACAACCCCGGTAAGAAACAACTTCATCTTCCAATAACAATTATAACGGCCATTGTTATATTTTGATCTACGATTTATTTAAATAGCAGATCAGCAGACAGGCACACAGGTAACGTCATATGTCTTTGTTAAAGACTGTTGATATTTTATTACGAAATTTGAAGTGATGTCGAGGAATATTTATTTTTAATTTCCAATAACTTTATTTTTCTTTGATCAAAGAACTTGAAAATTGGTAGACAAACACGTCAATCTATGTTCTTTTAACTTGTTAATTTTTGTTTTAATGTTTTAAACACTTTCAAAGATATTGCGTTTAAAATTATTTTTTTGATTTTTCTTTAAGAAAAATTAGGCGTTAAGACCTGATGAACGAACTCGTCCAAGCCATTAGCAGAATAAAGACAATCCCCAAATTTGATCCAAATCAGTGAAGTATTTTTGAGTTATCGGTTGGATACACATACACACACAATATATATATATATATATATATATATATATATATATATATATATATATATATATATATATATATATATATATTCAAACGGCCTTGGATATGGGTTCAGGAGGCCCTCATTCGCGTTCATTTGAAGTAATTTTCCGCAAGTCTTACCATGGATACCTCTCTTTAAGTGAATTTTCTTAATGAAAGTTCACTAAAAACGAGATTCAAAAGTTTTTTTAGTACAAAAAGCGAAATAGTCTTGTGACCACGCCTCAAGCATGTATGTTTACATTTTCCTTGTGATGTTTGTAAAGCACAAAGTGGTTTACGCACTTTCTGGAATTAAGTTTATTATATACTAGTGTTTATAATTATGATAACCAATGGAACAAGGTTAGCATTGTGAACGTTATCAGGCATGCTGTTCATAATATTTCATAGTTAACTCATTTATTACTATGGGGGTTCTGATAACCCGTGTACTTATGTCTACATAAACACACTTTGTATATATGTATTTATATAGTTTATGTTGCCATAGCAGTATTTGTTGAAGAATTTATTATGTTGGTTTTATATTTAAATGCAAAATCTTGTACATACATTGATATACAAACTATGACAACGAAATAACTACACTAGACAAAGTTACTTTGCAAGATTTCATTGTTTAGCTAATAGAATAATTCATTTATCTACAACTACTACCACTGACACACCATTCCCAAGAAGGAGGGGTGGGCACTACCAATACCACCTATAGTACACCATAGGTACTATAGGCAAAAGACACGGACGAGCCCTAAGGGAAAAAAATAAGTGGTATTGGCACTACTGAAGTTTTATATATAAAATAGGTTGCATGGTAATTCTCGACCAATCAGAGATGATACCGAGAATACGTCACATCCCTAATTTAAATCAAGTGGAATAATAGTGCATTGGATATTGAAATCAGCCAGAATTTTCATGTTAGTCTTTTCGAAGGAATGTCTGTTTGAACTTGTAACAAGATTAAACATTTAATAGTAACTTAAAATTAAGATGTTTTTCACATAGTAATGATTGTTGAAATAATGTTTTTTAGATGTAGCTCAAGACACCCTATAATTAATATATACAATTTTGTTTCGTATCTCGTATAATAACGGATATATTGAGCTTTATTGATTTTTTACGGAAATTTGCCAAAAATTATATACCATAACACGATAAACTCTATAACTAAAACTACTGCCAAAGTTTCAGAGAAAGGGTCTATTTGAAATGTTTTCTGGAAATATTTTCGTAAAGGACAATGACGGTTGTAGCTAAGATTTCAGGGTTTGTAAAACATTCTTCTTACGACATTTTCTTTACATAACCCGTATTAGTTTCAGGTTCTTTGCCTAAATGTTCCCAATTTTGACGTTTTCAGGAAAACCCCAATTTTTTTCTTTAAATACCTATAATTTGTCTTTTACCTTACATAGCTAAATTTTAGTACGTAATTTCCTTTGATGATATAAGCCCGCGTACCAAATTTGGTTGCTCTTACTTTGTTATTTCCGAGGATATAAAAATTTTTGCAAGCCACTTGCAAAAGGAAAGTACTCAGCAAATTTGCTCAAAATCGGCCCATCATTTTTTGAGTTATCGGTGTGCTACATACATACACACATATATATATATATATATATATATATATATATATATATATATATATATATATATATATATATATATATATATATATACATGGGGGTCCTAGTTTGCGCTCATTTGAAGAAAATTTTTCAAAATTCACAAAGTGGATCTCCTCATTAGTGAATTTTTTAAAGAAAATTCACTAATGAGTTTTAGTGGTTTAACTAAAATAATTTGGCGATATAATTTATTGTATATTATTCAGCAACGGAAAAGTAACGTCACTTCCGGTGAAATGTAGGTTTCCTTGCCAATATATTATACGTGTATACCTACCTAAAAATAGCGTTGCAATTTGTGACAGTGTTTAACAGGAAATTGACCATATTAGCTACTCTAAGCTGAACCAAAGATTTAAATGTTGTTTTCTTACTTTTTACATTTTTTAAATGAACATGACATGACAATTCATACAAAGGAAACAAATTATTTATTTCCACGTTTGCTCCTCTTGATCTCTTAAGCAATTATTATTTTACTTCCACATCGTCACAACGTGTGGAAGTATCGCATCGGCGACAAATATTTCAAAAAATTTGTTTCGTCGTAAAAAATATCAAAACATGTATAAAACATGATTTGGGAACGAACTTTTTTTGTCTGTCGGTCTGTATGTCTGTAGCCACGATAACTTTAGAACGAATTGAGATATCGTCTTCAAATTTGGTATCCAGTTAGCACTCGACAAACGAACGGCTTGGATTGTTTTTGGGTAAAATTGCTTTAGGGGGTGGGGGATGAATTCAAGGTGATTTGGTGAAAATTGACATTTTTTCGTTAAAACTCGAGTAATATAACGTTTTAGGGTTTATTTATTAGAAAACTTTTAATTTCATGAAACATCTGGTATTCTGTGCTGCAATTAAATTAGGGGTTGAATTCGTGGGGGTGCAATATTGTTATTGATTAAATATTGGCTTCTGCACGTGATTTGATTTGTTAATATGGAAAATAAAGCTTATATAAATACTGTATAGTGCCAATGTGTACAAATAAGACTACAAAAACTCCAGAGAAAGTATTTTTTATTGTTCTAATTAGAAACCAATGGTGCAAAGCCGCCTTATATAGTTGTGAAGACCATTTTAATGTAAGGACCTCCTCACCTCCTGTGAACCTCATTTTATATAAGAATCCATTATGATGCACTAAACCCTGACTTCTTGTGCGATTCATTTTAATAGGTTTTCAACACAGCAAGTGAAAACAAACAAAATGTTGCTACTCTTGAATTCATAAGTGTCAAGAAGTCAATTCATTATTCAAATAATTTACCTACTTTAAACATTAATTAACAAATATTAACGTTAATATTGTTATTCTTTGATTTCGAATTTTAGAAGCATAATATACAATCATTTACTACTTAACCTCAAAACAGAACTGTCAAGTCATAATAAATAAACACAACACGTTATTATTCTTTATTTTCCAATTTTAAAAGAATAGGACGAGTTCACCAGTCGCTGCCAGCAACTGCATTATTATGTCAAAGAATGTTGACAAATGTCCACATTTTGCCAACATTTTTTGACATAACAATGCAGCTGCTGGCAGCACTAGTGCCTGGTGAACTCGAACATACAAATTATTTACTTAACCTCAAAAGAGAACTGTCAAATCATAATAAATAAACAAACAGACTATCCCATCTGTTTTTTACTTCAAGTACCTGATATAAAACTTATTTATTGTCCCCACTCACTTTCGGATTAGGATATTTTTCAGCATTTTACAAATACGCGCATCACAATATACCCGAAGGTGGGATCACCACATGTCGTTGCACATTAGGATGTTGCGACGATCCCGTCTCATTACGTGTGTTGTCTGGTTATCGCTGCATTCTGATGTATGCCTGTGGTATATGTATCAATCTAAGCGTGGCAGGTGACTACTCTGTCTTTGTCTGGCATCATACTTTAACCAATTAAGTGGTTTCAATTCATGTCTATCAGATTTTATTTTTAATTTGGGAAAAACTGAAATTTTTAGGAACCAAATTACTTTAAATTCAGAACAGATATTTATTTACTTCATTTCAAACTACATGTAAAGTTTCATTCCAGTTACTTTAATACTTTCAAAAACATGGCGTATTCAAAAAAAATGTAAAATTTTTGGGGGAAAATATGTCCGTTATAGCTGATTTACGAACTCGTCTGTGATTGAATGAATACATGGGCTATGTTTCATTCCGTTCAAATAAGCTGAGTATTTTTTGAGTTATCGCTCACATACATTCATATATATAGGTATGTATATATATATATATATATATATATATATATATATATATATATATATATATATATATATATATATATATGCAAACGGATCTCGGGTATGGGTTCTAGGAGCGCTAGTTCGCGCTCACTGGAAAAAGTTTCCGAAAGTCTCGTTACCTCTCTATTTGTGATTTTTCTTAATGAAAATTCACTAAAAGTTGAAAAGAAATTGCCAGATTACTCAGATTGCATATGTATAAAACAAGGGCAGCCAACAAGCAGCTGAACAATCAATACAGACACAAAACAAAGAAAACAACAACCCAACCAACCTACCAACTCAAGGAGTCACTTAGCTGCTGGAATGCGCTAACAAATAGGTTTTATATTGAGATTTAAACTTCCATCCGAGTTGCAAACGAATTGTGCAGTCTTACTGCGCTACAAGTAAAACTTCTCTAAACAAAGATGAGGAATCGCTGATGCGTATGAATGTCTTGTGTTAACACTGTGCTGCGAACACCCTTCTTAGTAACTTATTTTTAAGTTGAAGTGGGACTAATTATGACATTGTGAGTGAATGCAGCAAAATGTAACCGTCTACGATCGACCATTATGAGCCAACCCAACTCCTTTATCTTTGACGTTATCTGATCATATTTACGTAGGTTGAAAATAGATCTACAGCAACAATTCTGCACCTTTTGCACAGTGTATTGATCACTACTACCCAAGAAAACTGCCATAAAGTCACAGTAACTTAAATGCGACAACACCAAAAACTCGGTCAAGATAATTTTCCTATGATAGCTTGAGAAATGACAAGAGCAGAGTACCTTTCAAGAAAGATATGACTTTTTTTAAATAGACTTCAGGTGATCTCTAAATTTTAATTTGGAGTCTGTATTATTACAGGATTTTTCAGGGTGCCAGTTTGTGTACTTTTTATGACATTCAAAAACAAGAGTCTTATAAATTTGCTTTCTACAGATTAATTATTGTTATTATTATTTGAATGGATATTTCTTGCTATCTAATAAGAACGTCCTCGTAGCTAGTTAGCTCCTTTACCCTCAAATGACCTATTAAAGGTATTCACTGAAATCTAGCTTTCAAGTCTTGACTGCCTTTCCATTCATTGCCTCCCCATGATGTAACCCAGCCGTGTAGGCATTGGCAAAAGATTGTATTATGCGAAATCAAATGACCGCTGTATAGTCAAGTGAATACCAACAGGAAATTCAAGTGTCACCAGCACTCCGACAGCTACAACGTTGTAACTTGTGAATGCCATCCCTATCCTATTAATGCATCTGGCCATTTATCTGTATCTACAGGGAATATTTATCTTGCTCGGTTTGAATAACACAGTGACGTTAATAATGCGCTTCATGGCGTACATAAATAACTTCAATTTCAGTGACCACAATAAAAAATATCGCAGGCCAGTGATTCCGTAGCGATCCAACCACAATGACGTACGATAATCATCTTTAGCATTGTTTTATCGTTAGTAGTAAATAAACTTGATGGTTCTACAGAAATGATTAACCACAACAAAAATTCACTTTGTTATCTCATCAATGCAGCTATAGCTATAAACACTAGTATTGTAGCTAGCTTAGTTTTAGCGAATTTTTTTAGGAAAAATTTGCTTGGTCGCAATACTTGCGGGTCGCGTTCATTAGAAGTTTATGACCTTCTAGTCCGAATTCTAACGAGAAAATGTGGGTTTGGTCATAATCGGTTATGAAGAATCCAGCGTCCTTCCCGTTCCTTTTTAAAATATTTCATTGAAACTTACTAGAAACTGTCAGTTGAATTTTGCTTGATTTTTGACATTTTCGGTCATAGGCGACTAAGTATGACCAGATATCTGAATATCTGCAACATAATATAAAGTAGCAATCAATATATCTTGGAAATGGTTAGAGATGGATATATGGAAATCTTAACAAATTTCAAAAGAGATTTTAATGTGCAGTAAGACTAAGCAGAAAAATAAAAGGTGTTCCATTTGAAAATATTAGGTTATGCATGAAATAAGTTGCTTTAGTTGGGCACTTAGTATAGAACGCTCGGTATAAGTTTTGGAGCCATTTTCAAGTGGTCAAGGAAATAGGAAAGGCAATGAACTCTAAGGCCTCAATCTGCCTACTCCCAAATCTCACCGGAGATCGTCTCTGAGGTCTCAACGTGTTCAACCCTAGACCTGAGAGTGATCAGCGGTCAGGTCAGGTCTAGGGTTGAACAGATCTCCAGCGAGATTTGGGGAGTAGGCAGATTGAGACACCGGAATCGAGCTACAACAACCCAACCTATCCTTATCCACCGCTCCAAGGAGTAGGCCAGGTGGAGGCCTTAGAGTTCATTTCCTTTCATGTTTCCTTAGCCTCTAGAAAATGGTTACATAACAGAAGCCCAAACCTCGAGTTTAAAAAAATTCTGGAAGCGGTTCAACCCGAGATCCAAGTAGGTAATCTCACACTAATAACCACGGAATTCTATCCGAACACACACACACACGCGCATATATATATATATATATATATATATATATATATATATATATATATATATATATATATATATATATATTTGTGTGTGTGTATGTATGTATGTATGTATGTATGTATCACACGGATAACTAAAAAAAATTGGGCCTATTTTGATAAAATTTGGCACGTACGTTCCTTTTGTAAGTGACTTGGATAAGTTTGTTAGCCAGGAAAATCGGACTAGGTTTCCGGGAAAATTTTGAGTTTTCTTTCAAGAAAAATCTTATCTCGAAAAATAAAAAAGCTATGGTACCCAAATTTGGTACGGAGGTTAACGATATAAAAAGTAAACTATACACCAAAATTTATATTTCTGTTACAAGAAAAAAAAGTTATAAAAAATATTTGTACACCGATAACTCAAAAAATTATGGGCCAGTTTTAATGAAATTTGGCAAGTACCTTCCTCTTATAAGTGTCTTGGATGAGTTAATTGGCCAGGAAAATCGGCGTAGGTTTTCAGGCCAAATATTGGGTTTTCTTTTGGAATTTTTTTCCAGAAATGACAGAGCTATCACACCAAATTTGGTACACATATTTCTACTATAAAACGTGTCCTATCCACCAAAATTCAGATCTTTAGGTTAAAATAAAAAAAGTTAAAATGTTGTAAGCATTTAAAGAAACACATTTTGGGTACCATTGGTGACCAGTAGATGTCACAGGACCAAAATATTTTGTGTGCTTATAATATCAGTTGAATATTACAGACAAAGATTAAGATTTCCTGGCGCAAAAAGGTCCAGAAATATCAGACAAATTACTACTAAAACTAATACTATTATAGTTTTTCTTCTCAAAACGTCAAAATGTTTCGATTTTGGACAGCCTGTATTTTGTGTTTCATAAGTGAAGGACACGCTCTCTGCTTCAATTTTTGTAGAACGCTTCCTATATCTAAAGACTATAGTTTTGGAAATATTTATTTACATTTATAATCGCATACCATGAATCATGTAGGGATCAGTTTTAACTTTTTTTTCAGTTTTTGAATCAGTTCTAATAACTGGTCGGATTATGTGACTCTTTAGCGAATTTTCGAAAAAAAATAATTAAAATATTTAAATTAACTTTGGTACAAAAAATGTTAGAAACAGTTAATTTGATAGGATTGTCTATGTTTGTGTTTTTATAATATGCTTACTTATAAATAGTTGATAAATTGTTTTTGCAAATGTCAAATGATAGCCTTCAATAACGTTCTTATTTCTGACAGCTTTTGACATGATAATATAAATATTTTCCGCGTTAATTTTTCTTTACTTCCACTGCTTCAAATTTCCGTGAAAATTAAAAAAAAATAACTTTTTTACATTTTCTTTGTTTTTTTTAATTTTCATTTCAGATTGGGTAAATAATTTGGTTTTGATGTATTTTTCAGCTAATCTTAGTGTAAAAAATATTTTGTCAGTTTTCGCAGAAATTTCTTTTGTGTTTCCGTAGAATCTTGTAAAATGTTGGTAATTAATATGAATGTTTAGTAAGTTATTGTAAAAAAAAGGTCTTAGAATTTTCGTGACAAAAATTTTGTTAGCTAATTTGGGTAAAAAATATTAGATTTGTATAAAAAATCATCCACCACCACCGTGCTCAGCATCCTCGAAAACGGGGGGACAGACGTTTTGCCGCTGATATATAAACAAATTCGTCCCTTTCGGGGGTGACTTTTGACCGGTGGAGGGGTTGATAGGGGTCAGAAGTAATATTCAACACCAGCATCATGCTCTGCATCCACGAAAACGGGGGGGGGGAGACTTTTTTCTACAGGGAATTATGTGATACCCGTTTCACCCGTTTAGGGGTGGTTTTTGGCCGCTTCAGGGGTTGGGCTGGCCCAAAGAGGAATTTTGACACCGGCATCGTGGTCAGCATCTTTTTTTTTATTTAATTATTTATTATTTATTTCAACAACACACCACGAGGGCTTACAGCCTAAATACTATCGTACCGTGGGTGTTGACAAGGAGGAAAGAGGCAGCTTGTTAATTCTGGACTTGAAGGTTCGGAGGAGAAGGAAAAACATGTGCCGGCAAGGAATTCCACAACTTGGAAGTCGTCGGGACAAAAGAGCGGGCATAACAAGATGTTCTATGTCTGGTGACCTGGACAGTAAAAGGGTGCATTCGCTCTGTTCCCCTGGTAGATCTGTTGGGGGCAGCAGGTGGGGGAACTATGGAGGAAAGCTCCTCTGAGCAGTGCCCCTGCAGATATCTATAAAAAAGAGAGAGGTCACCAACGGCACGTCGGTGGGCAAGGGGTGGCAGCCTTTGGGTGAGGGTAGGGTCACCTATGAGACGTATAGCTCTCTTTTGAATGGAGTCCAGGATAGCGAGTGTAGAAGCGGCAGCGGCACCCCAGATGTGGGAGCAGTATTCGAGGTTTGGCCTTATTTGTGAAGTATATAAGGTATAGAGATTAGCTGGTGAAAAGTATTTGCGAGCCCGGAAGAGGAAACCTAATTTCTTAGCAGCCGCTTCTGCAATTGATGTGACATGTTGGTGCCAATTAAGATTTCGATCCACAGAAATGCCAACAAGAGAAAATGACTCATTACTTTGAATAACTTGGTTGTTCATTGTGATGGGTGTAGGGCTGGTGTATCTCTTGTGAGAAAGAAAGCAACACTTAGTTTTGGAGGGAACGGGACGGAGGGGGGGGGGGGCGTACGCCTCTGCCTAGGCAAAATATTTACAATTTTCGGGGTTTTTCGACGCACATACGCCACTATAAGTTAAGTTCTCAACTTATTTAATAGGTAAAAAAGTGATTATCTAAATAGTCTGGTATTTGTTCATTCTGTGTTTAATAATAAACGATTGTACGACGATTGAAGCTTTATTGTTTTTAAAACTTTTTAGAATTAAGATCTTAAACAGTATCCCATTTTAAAACATGACTCATTATCGTGACCTATTTCCTTTAAAAGCCAAGCTGTCTAGAAAAGGAATCAACAGGTAGTTTTCGTCTACAGACTCTCGCACAGAAATTCCAGTTTACACAGTGGAATGGTTTACAAATCATTCAAGTTTGTAGCTATTAACTCTTCAGAACGTGATTTCTTGAATAAATGAAAGAGAAAGGAATTCATCTGTTTTTCAATGTCACTTGAATAAAAGAGCTGGTTAATCTTTAAAACGAATAGCTTCCCCTGCTTTGATGTTATACACGTGGTTCCTATTAGTTGTCACTTCCGCAAAAATGGGTGACTTACAAATAAAGACACATAGAATAATGTGATTGTAAGTAAAAAATGATTATATTTAGTATATTGTTTGGGATGTATCTACGTAATTTGTTTCCGTATAATGATTTCTTGTGCGCCTTTTTCACATCATTATTTTAATTCCAACATATTCACTTTAGAACGGAATTGACCAACCATATGAGTAGTAAGACTGGTTGCCTAGGCCGGTTTTCTCCATTTTGTTTATACTGGACGTCTTTTTTACATGTGTATCCACTCTTGAGCAACCGCCACAAAATACAGTGGATAAATCATCAGCGTCTGTTTTTGATAAATAAAAATGAGTCGAATTTGTGGACCCCCTTCGAAGAGATGAGGGTTAAGTCGTCAGTATCGTGTATCATATGATGTTGGTCACGTTAAAGTGACCTACCCTCTTTACAGGAAGGAAGGGGTTGGGCAAGATTTACAGGTTGGTGAGGTGAAACTTTTTCCTAGGATCGATAATTGCAAAAATAGATCGACGTCAAAACATTATGTTTCTTTAGAGTACAGTGTCCTATAATCAATGTCGTTACCAGCATGACAGGTCCTACAACAAATGACGTTTATTGGGTGGTAAAATCTTAATTTGCATTTATGTTTATTTAGTTAAATATTGCAAGAAAAGGAGAGGAAAGGTTTAATGCAAATCATATTCCAAAATGGTTTATTTTTCTCTACAATTGGAGGCAATGGCTGAAATTTGGGGTGGATTTTATGAATAGAAAAATATAACTTAGAAATTTGGTATGTCAAAATTCAAGTTAATGTCATTATGAAGCTTTTGATATCAATTTTTGGAGCTGTGCCATTGAAATCACATCTTGGACAAGAACAAGTACCTATAAGACTAATTTTAACATTAGTAACAATAAATATTACTATTATTATTATCACATTATCTTTATTTTTAATCTGCTCTTTTAATGTCATAAGTATACTTCTTTTCAACCGCCTCAGTTCTACTTCCTTGCAACGTTGCATATCTTTTGGGTTAAATCTTAGAGTAACTAGCGTCGATTTGAGATGACCTGAAAAACCATAGGAGGTGTTAAAAGTTTATACGTATAAGAAAGTGTTGTAGAAACTTTTATTTAAGTAGACATACAAAAATTATTGTTTGCTTGGTGATCACGTCAATTTATCTATTTCTATAGTAGCAGCATCTCCGCACGATTTGAAATTTTTGTGACGAGTGAGTCTGGTGTTTGAGGAGGCTGACATTAAAGTTATGTATCTAATAAATAGTGCGCTTCTTTTTAGATTCTTTACTTACATACGCACCTATGCCGCTGTCCTTTCTTATACTAGTTCGGTGTAAATAAATTAGCTTTACTCATAATATACAGCATGATCCAAAGCAACGGTACATAGAGGAGCTACTGTAGATTATTGGCATCAAAATATTAAGACGTTGCAAAATTGACCCCAATCCAAGAGTCCACACCAAACATTCATCTTAAATTCATGTGCTATATGAGGATTTTTTTTCACCACATATGCTTGTTTCTGAAGTTGAATATTCTCCGGCGAATAAAGGTAGTAAATAGTATTTTATTCCAAACAGTGGATCTGCATTCTGTTTGTTTGTTTGGTACAGACCTTCATCATGAAATATCGCTAGAACCGATGATCTGCTTACATTAACAGTTGTTCTTGTTCTTCCTCAACTAATTTCTGGATTATCCTCTTCACGAACTAAAATTTCTTCTTGTTCCGGAGCGGTGTTTTTGAGGCGCCCAAGATATCTCGTTCTGGATGAAACAAACCAGTTTCACCTAATCTGTCATAACGATATTTAAATAATTTGTGATCCTGCTGTCTTCGGTTTAAACGCTGAAATCGAAAATCAATTACTTATTTTAACACCCTGCATCTTTCTCAATGTTGACTTTTGGAGTGAGATAGGTTTGGCTAAGTCGTAATATTTTCAAGCCAAGAAACTACTAGTGATTTGTGTACTATTATTACATTTTAAAATTAACAAAGTAAGGGCAACCAATACGAGGGTTTATATCATTATAGGCAAGTTACCTACCAAAATTTAGCTCCGTAGGTTAAAGGACAAAAAAGTTATAGGCATTTAAATAAAAATAAATTGGGCTTTTCCTCAAAACGTCAAAGTTGCGATTTAAAACGTCAAAATCGGCAACATTTAGGCAAAGAACTTGAATCTAATACGGGATATGGAAATCAAATGTCTCAAGAAGGATCTTTTACAAACTCTGAAGTCTTAGTTTCAACCGTCATTGTCCTTCATTTTACTAAAATGTTTCCAGAAAATTCATTTCAAATAGACCCTTTCTCTAATGCTTGGCAGTAGCCTTAGCTTTAGAGTTTATCGTTTAATGGTATATAATTTTTGTCGAATTTTCGTAAAAAATCAATAAAGCTCAATATATCCGTTATTATACAAGATATGAAGAAAATTTGTATATATTAATTATAGGGTGTCTTGAGCTACATCTTAAAAAAATATTTCTACAATCACAGGATGGCCCATAAGTCGTTGGTGATACAAATTTTCTTTTTTCTTAATCAAACACGCCTTATGTTATTGCATTTTTGAATTTTTCAGCGATGCATGTTTGTAAGAAAAGAAATTCGGGACGCAGCAAGTGCGTTATGGTAGCGAATTTTCATTAAATGCTTCAAATTTGAATAGCTCAATTTGCTATTAACCTATAAGGTTGACCAAGAAACGAGTTTTGCCGGGAACACTTTAAGTTTACTTTTGGAAATTTTTGTACATTTTCACACAATAAAGTTATTTTTATGAAACATGGCACATTGTTTTTACTATATAGGTTATACTGGTAACCAAAATTGATGCCTGCTTTCTTAAAAAGGAAACACACATATTTGCAATTAAAAACATTTTTATGAAAATTCACTACCATAACGCACTTGCTGCGTCCAGAGTTTTTACGATTAGGATACTGCTAAGATGCCCAAGGTATGCATTTTGAACATCTACATTAAGATTGATGTGTTTTTTATTTATTTTTTATTGCCAAGAATGAAACGCTATTAGTTATTAGTGACTTTCACATTGTCAATTTGTTTGGAAGTATGGCATCGACGACATAAATTTCAAATTTTTTTTCGCGTAAACGTCGTAAAAAGTGTCAAAACATATAGAAAACATGATTTGGAAACGATTTTTTTTTGTCTGTCGATCTGTATGTCTGTTTGTAGCCACGACAACTTTAACACGAAGTAATATATTGTCTTCAAATTTGGTATCCGAATTGAGATATCATCTTCAAATTTGATATCCAGTTAGCACCCGACAAAGGAACGCATTGAATTGTTTTTGGGTAAAATCACTTGAGTGGGTAGAGGATAAATGAGAGGTGATTTGGTGGAAAATGACCTTTTTTCGTTAAAACTTGAGTAACATAACGTTTCAGTAGTTTGTGGGTGCAGGAATATGAATATTTTCTTTGTGGTCAAGTCATGGACCCTAAATTCATTTAATGGAAATGTCTTTCTGAGAAGAGTATATTATCACGGCAATGTGGAAGTTATGATTCAATTTGCAGCAGTATTTTTATTGTGTCGTAGCAGATTCACCAATCAGATGAAATTCTTGTTTTTTTTTATTATTAATTTTTGCAATAAATTTAAAAACCATACCGTTTTTGAATAGAGAATGAAGAGATCTTTCAAATGATATATCACAAGCCCCTACTTCCGATTTAAAGATTTGGGGGTTTCAACTGTCACTCGAAGGTGGTTGAATGTAGGGGTGAATTTTTCACGTTGCAGTATGTCATTTTTTTAATCTGAAATCAACGTGTTTTGGGATTTACAGAATAATTGAGATACTGAATTTATTCGATTTGGCTGTTCCATGCTGTACAGGCTGTGGCGCCAAGACCTTTAGACACACGGTCGAGACGAATTCCAGTTCAGTGAAAATAGTTTACTTTATGTCAAACGTCCGGTTTAACCGGAAGTGACCATCAACTTGCTTATTTTTAAATACAACATGGTAATTTTAATTATATTTTCGAATTCTACATTAAATTTGAGATAAATTATTACTAATACACCATATGTCAAAAATCAACCGTTTTCGAAATTTTTCGATTTTTTTGAAAATTCTAGCGAAAACCAAGGTGAATGTTGCATGCTCTCTCTCTCTCTTTCTCTGTGGAAATACAACTCAAAAGACTTAGTTTTTGTACAGATTACCCTCAGATTGGCACCTAAACGACACGTTTGATGGCGTTTCTTTTAAGTATACATGGTGATGAGAATTAGCCGTGCCATTTGGTAAAATTGAAATCACAATTACTCGCTTATTTCAAATGGAACACCCTATATATTAGGAGCAATTTCGGTTCGCATCCGGTTTCCCTTTCAACGTGTATTAGCATTTCCTATACCTAAATTCCACCGTTTCCCGAATATTTCAATTTTATTGGATTCACTTAATTCAAATTGCCACAATAGATTTAAGGCAGGCTTTGGAACTTGGTAATATGCTTGTTGACGTCTACATGTTAAAAGATCGTCAAGCGAAGCTTTTGTCATAAAAATCGAGATACTATCAGTCAACGCGGTGCAAAAATGGCAAATTTGCAGTACACAAACGACGATTTTTTGGAGCTTCTAATTATTTATGGTGAGTATCAACGAATTGTGGGCCGAACATGTCGTGCATTCGCAGAAAAGTACCCGAATAAACTGAAACCCAGTCACGACATGATAAAGAGGTTGCTGCAAAATTGTTCACAGCATAGAAGTTTTCGCCCAAAAGTACAGAAGCGTAAGCCACTCATCAATAACGAGGTAAACGAAGTGAACGTATTGGCATTTTTTGTTGCTGATCCCAAGGCATCTATTAGGGATTGCGAAAAAGAATTACGCTTTTCAGCGAGAACGATTCACAGAATTTTGAAAAAGCATCATTGGAGACCCTTCTCTTACCACCCGATACATGGTTTGCAACCAAACGATCTTCCTAGACGTGTTAAGTTCTGTGAATGGTTCCTATTGAAAACACAAGCAGATGATAATTTCTGCAAGAGAATTATTTGGTGCGATGAGGCGAAGTTCTCCAAAAATGGCATGCACAATCGCCACAATAGTCACTTCAGGTCATCTCAAATTTAATGTAGAATTCGAAAATATAATGAAAATTACCATGTTGTATTTAAAATAAGCAAGTTGATAGTCACTTCCAGTTAAACCGGAAGTTTGACATAAAGTAAACTATTTTCACTGAACTGGAATTTGTCTCGATCGTATGTGTGTAAATGTTCAAATCGGAGTAGTTATTGAGAAACGGCTAACTAAAGGTCTTGGCGCCACACCTGTATATAGTTGAATAGGAGGTGTTTGAAGTTTTAGACACCCTATACAATACAGGTTGTTAGATATTACAAAAGACGGGGTTTTATTTCTTCCCGAATATGTGGATATGCACTTACGTAAGGCAATAAGCAAGACGAAAGAAGTCCTCAATATGAATGTGGTCATTCAGAGTTAAATGCAAATTGAATTCGAGTCAATGGCTGGAGAAACAAGAAAAGTATGAATATGAATAAATTCATGTTGCCATTATATGAAAGAGGCTTGGCAGATCTAACGACTTGTGAAGATGCATTGAAGATGAGTCACATTATTAATTACACTGTTTTTATACGCACATAGGCGATGGTATTTCATTTTGAACATAAGTTATACTTCTACTGCACAATAAAAAGTATGTCACGTATTTTCCGATTGTTATTCTTGTAACGAAGACTTTGTTTACAGTATGGGTTGCCTTGTGTTACTTGTGAACTTTCAGAGAGCCTATTTTACATATGCTATTATGTCTGTGAGGGCAGCTTGTGTGCCAAATTTCATAAAATATCTTCCTTTTTTTCACAGACACAGAAATTTTCCAAAAGAAAAGTTCTTTTCACAGAAAGAGTGGTCAAATTGAACCTGAGGATTAGCTTATCCAAGTTTAAAAATCGGTGGATTATTTATTATTTAAGTTATCGCTCGATACATCATGTTCATTATAAAGGTGCCAAATGAGTTCACCAAGAGGTGGAAGTCTTTTAGCGAAATTTTCGTATTTTTTCTCGGATAATTCAAAAATTCGTAAAATGACAAAGCTATGGCAAGCAATGTCGGGATTCAAGTCAACTTACCTTACATGCCGAAGTAAAATCTCTACGTTAAAAGAAAAAAAATTATAAGCATTTAAGGAAAAAAATTTGGGTGCCACTGGTGATCAGATTAAAGCAAACATCTTAGCAAATACCTGACGATCCTTTCACTAACAAAGTTAGCGTCATCAAAGGATGAAAAATTCTGATTTTTATATCCTCTGATGACGCTAACTTTGTTAGTTAAACGATCGTGAGATGCTTAAAAAGATGTGTTGTGGTGATTTGGATTCTCCAAGTGTTTTCAAATCTTACAACATCACACGTGACTATTTAACGCGAGAGTAAACCCGTGTATCTTGACAAAGGCTGCAATTTATAAATTAGCTTGTACAGATTGTAACAATTTACGTCGGTCAAACACCTAGAAGGTTTAACACATGATACAAAGAATATATTTCTGCATTAAAAAATAACCACGCGGGCAAATCGACATTTGCAAAGCATATTATCGATGGTGTAAGTAACCGCATGGAGCCGCTACATTTTTGTAACGACAAGCGCAAACTGACTTTTTGGAAGTTTAAGACATAAAAAAGCACATACCGACAACTTCCTTTTGTTAAATAAGCAAACTGATTTGATAAATTCCCCTTTGTTTAATATATATATATATATATATATATATATATATATATATATATATATATATATATATATATATATATATATATATATATATATATATATATATATATATATATATATATATATATCTATGTGTGTGTGTGTGTGTGTGTGTGTGTGTGTGTGTGTGTGTGTGTGTGTGTGTGTGTGTGTGTGTGTGTGTGTGTGTGTGTGTGTGTGTGTGTGTGTGTGTGTGTGTGTGTGTGTGTGTGTGTGTGTGTGTGTGTGTGTGTGTGTGTGTGTGTGTGTGTGTGTGTGTGTGTGTGTGTGTGTGTGTGTGTGTGTGTGTGTGTGTGTGTGTGTGTGTGTGTGTGTGTGTGTGTGTGTGTGTGTGTGTGTGTGTGTGTGTGTGTGTGTGTGTGTGTGTGTGTGTGTGTGTGTGTGTGTGTGTGTGTGTGTGTGTGTGTGTGTGTGTGTGTGTGTGTGTGTGTGTGTGTGTGTGTGTGTGTGTGTGTGTGTGTGTGTGTGTGTGTGTGTGTGTGTGTGTGTGTGTGTGTGTGTGTGTGTGTGTGTGTGTGTGTGTGTGTGTGTGTGTGTGTGTGTGTGTGTGTGTGTGTGTGTGTGTGTGTGTGTGTGTGTGTGTGTGTGTGTGTGTGTGTGTGTGTGTGTGTGTGTGTGTGTGTGTGTGTGTGTGTGTGTGTGTGTGTGTGTGTGTGTGTGTGTGTGTGTGTGTGTGTGTGTGTGTGTGTGTGTGTGTGTGTGTGTGTGTGTGTGTGTGTGTGTGTGTGTGTGTGTGTGTGTGTGTGTGTGTGTGTGTGTGTGTGTGTGTGTGTGTGTGTGTGTGTGTGTGTGTGTGTGTGTGTGTGTGTGTGTGTGTGTGTGTGTGTGTGTGTGTGTGTGTGTGTGTGTGTGTGTGTGTGTGTGTGTGTGTGTGTGTGTGTGTGTGTGTGTGTGTGTGTGTGTGTGTCACACCTATAACTTAAAAAATAATGTACCGATTTTGATAAAACTTAGTGAGTACCTTCCTTTCGCAAGTGGCTTGGATAAGTTCGTTATCCAGGAAAATCCGCCGAGGTTTTCCCGGAAAAGTTTGTGTTTTCTTTCAAAAAAAATCCACAAAAATTTATATCTTTAAAATTAACAAAGTAAGGGCAACCAATACGAGGGTTTATATCATTATAGGCAAGTTACCTACCAAAATTTAGCTCCGTAGGTTAAAGGACAAAAAAGTTACAGGCATTTAAAGAAAAATAAATTTGGGTTTTCCTCAAAACGTCAAAATCGCGATTTTAAACGTCAAAATTGGTAATATTAAGGCAATGAACCTGAAACTAATATGAGCAATGGAACGAAAATGTCTCAAGATGAATGTTTTACAAAGCCTGAAGTCTTAGTTTCAAACGTCATTGTCCTTCATTTTACTAAAATATTCCCAGAAAATTCATTTCAAATAGACTCTTTCTCTGATGATTTGGCAGTAGTGTTGGCTATAGAGTTTATCGGTTAATGGTTAGCTATAGAGTTTATCGGTTAATGGTATATCATTTTTGTCGAATTTTTGTAAAAAATCTTTAAAGTTCAATATATCCGTTATTAGGCACGATACGAAAAAAATTCTATACATTAATTATAGGGTGTCTTGAGCTACATCTTAAAAAATATTTTACAGGTCCATAAGTCGTTGGTGATTCAAGTTTTCTTTTTAGTGAATTTTCGTAGAAAAAATTCACTAATGGGGAGATCCCGACTTTTGAATTTTGAAAAAAAAATTGCAAATGAGCGCGAACTAGGACCCATATATATATATATATATATATATATATATATATATATATATATATATATATATATATATATATATATATATATATATCACACCGATAACTCAAAAAATAATAAGCCTATTTTGATAAAATTTCGCACATACCTTCCTTTTGTTAATGGCTTGGATAAGTTCGTTAGTCAGGAAAATCGGACGAGGTTTTCCGGCAAAATTTTGAGTTTACATTTGAAAAAAAATTATATCTCCGGAATTAACAAAGTACGGGCAACCAAATTTGGTACGCGGGTTCATATCTACCTACCAAAATCTAGCTCTGTAGGTTAAAGGACAAAAAAGTTACAGGCGTTTAAAGAAAAATAAATTTGGGTTTTCCTCAAAACGTCAAAGTCGCGATTTAAAATGTCAAAAGTAGTAATATTTAGGCAATGAACCTGAAATTGATATGAGCTATGGAAAGATAATGTCTCAAGAAGAATGCTTTACACAGTCTGTACTCTTAGTTTCAATCGTCATTGTCCTTCATTTTCCTAAAATATTCTCAGAAAATTCATTTAAAATAGACCCTTTCTCTGATGCTTTGGCAGTAGTGTTGGCTATAGAGTTTATCGTATAATGGTATATCATTTTCGTAAAAAATCATTAAAGCTCAATATATCCGAAAAAAAAGGTATACATTAATTACATTAATTATAGGGTGTCTTGAGCTACATCTTAAAAAATATTTCCACAATTACAAGGTGGCCCAAGTCGTTGGTGATTCAAATTATCTTTTTTTTTTAATCGAACATGCCCTATGTTATTGCATTTTTGCATTTTCCATCGAAATATAATACCTCTTTGTAAGAAAAAAATTCGGGACGCAGCAAGTGCGTTATGGTAACGAATTTTCATTAAATGCTCCAAATTTAATCAGCTCACTTTGCTATTAACCTATAAGGTTGACCAGGAAACCAGTTTTTTCGGGAACAATTTAAGTTTACTTTCGGAAATTTTTGTACATTTTCAAACAATAAAGTTATTTTGATGAAACATGGCACATTGTTTCTACTATATAGATTGATTCCTGCTTTCTTAAAAAAAACATGTTTGCTATTAAAATCATTTTTATGAAAATTCACTACCATAACGCACTTGCTGCGTCCAGAAGTTTTTGTTTTTTAATTATTCGCAATTATAAAATTCGGCCGTTGGTAGATTGGTATTGAACAACGTCATGTATTTCCTCTGAAATTGTTTCATTTTGTGATCTATAGCAAGTTGAGCCATCTCTGTATATACTTATATCTGACAAAGACGAGTTCCAGCAATTACGAAACAAATCCAACTAATGAAGATAATTAGCCAGCATGACTGACAAGAAGCCATATGTGCATTATCATTTCTTTACTATTTATACAGCTCATCACTAAAAACATTGTCTGCAAGAGATCATCGGTCTGATGCCAGATGTAAACAAGGCTAATAGCAATTCTTTAATATCTCTTAACATTACATCTTTGTTAATTTATATCTTTCATATAATGTTATCGGAAAGTTAAGTTTTGTTTAACTTTTTTCTCATTTTTAGACATCGAGCTTTCCTCATACTGCCACTTTAACATCTCTCTATCAACTTGCTGGAATAGATTGTGCTGGCACCTCGAACAGACATTTTTCTTGAGTACCTGTTCGGTAACTATTAGATTTTAAACGGCAACGGCGGGTTCTTGCCTAGCTGCCAATTGTCAATTTCAACTGACATACCTCTCCCTTCAGTAAAGCAGCAAGTGAACAATTAAATGTATTAATTAAATTTTATGAATTAAACAGAGAAATGTTGTTTGTAATTTTATTACAAGGGCAGATGTTATTTAATAAAAACAGAATATAAATTGAAAAATATTTGTTTTAACCGTGAAAATAGCAATGATTTGATATTATGTCCCAACAATTTGCAGTAGTTACATATATCAATGGGTGAAGATTGAAACCTGTGATTAGCACTGATGAGTACAATTTGGAGAACCCAGTTCATTACAATACAGTTTTCAGACCTGACGATCGTTTCGCTTACAAGGTTAGCGTCGTCACAGGGGGGGGGGTGAATAAACTAAAATGTTTAGTTTAGTGTATTTAATGACTAAACTAAACTTTTTGGTTTAGTTTGTTGATCCCTCTGATGACGCCAACCTTGTTAGCGAAACGATCGTCTGATCTGAAAGCTGTATTGTGATGAATTGGGTTCTCCAAATTGTACTTATCGGTGTTATGTTGGGAATTAAAACTTTTCTAATGCACCACATCACAATCTACTGCGTGCAGTGAAAACAGTTATTAAACAACATCAAATAGATATTCGAACAGTTTTAAAACGCCTACATCTGCATTGGAGTACAGAAATAGTTTTCGGGTTGATTATTAAACGCGGTTCTTAGGTCTGAGAATATGTCCAATAAATGTTACCATCCCCTGTCTCTTCTAGCAGACTTTCAACAGACCCTGAAAATGGATTCGAGGGGTCCTAAAACGCGCTCATTTGAAGAATTTTTTTTCAAATTCAAATGTCAGGATCTCTTCATTACTAAATTTTTTCTACGAAAATTCACTAAAAACATTGAATAACTTATAAACCATCAAGTTCGGATTCAGAGTTTGATATAATGAATCCAACCTTTTTATAACTACATTTTCTTTAAAATAACGTACTTGATAGCAAACTGGTCGCCAACACATGAAACTTGAATACGCCCCCACCAAAGCGAGTCTCTAGTTACATTTTTAAACTGATAAGCTTAATTTCAATCAGAAATCCGTATTAATATTATAACGAGTTATTTTTAATTAGGTCAGGTGTGCTGTGCTCAAATTCAACAACAGTAATTGTCTTCAAATAACTGCAAAAATCACTTCGTTTTTTAAACTATCCAAATAAATGACGTCATATCAGATTAAAAATATAGGTGAAAAATCATCTACTGATTTGAGCTATGCTTGACATACGCTGTTACTAATTTGCTGGTTTTTCGTAACTAAATTTTGGTCGCGTCGGAAGATGGTGTGCAGTTGGATACAGTGTACATAGCTTTCGTCAAAGTTTTCGACAGAGTAACCCATGATATTTTGATAGATAAGTTGAATGCAGTTGGTTTCTGTGATTGATATTTGTCCTGGCTTTCTGACTTTATTTCCGGTCGGTGGCAGAGGGGGGAGAGGCTTGATTACTTATAGAATTGAGGTGACATCTGGTGTTTCTCAGGGGTTACATTGTGCTCCCACTCTATTTAATCTGTTCATAAATGATGGAGGAACTGTAGTTTGGACTGCGATTTTGTTGTTTTTGCGACATGTTGATCGTCCAGAGGAATTTTGATGTCCTGGGCTTGTTGTGTAACGGGTACTTGTTGTGAAAGAACATATCGTATGGCGTCTCGTGTTATTTATAATTTATTGTTGTTACGAAACGTACAGAGATGAGTTAAAGTATAAATTTTGTGGCAAAATTTCGACATAAAAATTGGATTTGTAAAAATTCTTCTTTTAAAGTCTAAAGTATATATACATTAATTCCCTCATTATAAATTTGTTATTGATATTATAACAAGGTACCACCTGCAACATGCAACACAAATATGAGTTAATTTGCCACGCCTATTTAAACTGTTACTAATGACTCCCTGAAACTAATATCATGCTTCAACTAATTGGACTATTGAAAATAATGTATTTGAAAAAGTATACCTGTTTAGTCAACTTACTTGCAAGAAATATTTTAAACTCGCTGTATAGAAGCAGCTCTTAGTTATGCTTTACAAATCAGAATTACGTAGGTATACTCACGAAGCAAGTTAAAGAGACTATAAATACAACAGAAGTAAAGTTACCTTTTTTTTACACTAATTGTCCATTTCTTGCTTCTTTAATGGATTTGTTGCTTATGAAGTTACTGAGGCATAAAAGAAGCTAATGTGGACAGCATAATGGTTTTTTGGGTGATTCTGCTCTCTATTTATTATGCTTTATTTCTATAACATTTGACATATAGGGTATGAAAAATTTGCCCTATGGAGTTCTTGTAGACTATTGGTGGTAGAATAGGATAAATTAAGAGTCTCCTGTTTCAGAGCAAATCGTGAATCTTTGGTTAGCGGACCTAATTATGACCTTGATTTGACACTAGATGACATGACACTATCTCTTGTGAACATTATATTGTATTTTGTATGATTTTAAGTAACACTGATAAAATACATTTCTGTAGTTATTTGGGTTTTTCTTGATAACAAAGTTTTTCGAAAAATAACCAGGGTAAAAAAGTTGTATAAATAAATTCTACACAAAATGCAATAATATTTTTTAAATCAGTCAACAGGGTAAAAACTCTGTCGCATTTTAAGGGTGTACTACCCTTTTTCAACCTTTTAAAACGATTCAATTAAACTCGATGTACTATCGATTATGCTCTTGGTACACGCAGAACGTGTACCAAATTTGCTTTTTCTAAGTTGAAGTATTACTGACATATAGATTTTTTTTATTTTAAAACCCCATTTTAAAGGTCTATAACTTCCCAAGGGTACAACTTAGTATATGGGTAATATGCATCTGCTCTCCGTCGCTTCGTATGAGAAACATCATGTATATTAGAATTAAGAGATCTCCTGAATTCTTTCAAAGTTTAGATTAAAACATTCAAAACAAACTTTTAACCAAAACCACAAAAGCAAATGGGAAAAAACTAACCTCTTGTGCATCTGTTGCAATAAGTGCAAGTACTTTTAATATGTTTACTGAAAGCCTCTTAGGGTAAGGCTTTGCCTTTCCTAATAAACAACGGTAAAAAAAATATCAGCGATACCATTATCAACTGACAAATACAGAAGCCATACTGAACTGAGGCACTCATTTTTTTATTTCTACATAAACGAATAGTGTTTTTATGTATATTTTAACCAAGCATGTAATACATTTGTTTAGAAATGTTTATGCAATGTTGTAACAGACAATTTGAGTTTGCTTTAGAGGCCGACAGAATTAAACAATTTTCAAACAGTACCACATTACAGAAACGTTGCATATTCTTTTCTAATAATCTTTTGAAATTGGGTATACTTTGCGGTTCTCCAACATTTCTTTATTGTTTCATGTTTGCTCGAATACTTCTGAAACGATGCATGCTTGTTTCATTTTATTATTGTTTTATGTTTATTCGGACATTTATCAAATTATGCTTACTAGTGTCTAATGATGTTTCAAAATTGGGTGTGATTTGTAGTTCTGTAACATTTCATTATTGTCGCATGTTTAGTAGGACATTTCTGAAACGTTGCATACTAGTTTCTAATGATGTTTAAAATTGGGTATATTTTGTAGTTCTGAAACATTGTATTATTGTTTCATGTTTATTCGGACATTTATCAAACGATGCTTACTAGTTTCTAATGATGTTTCAAAATTGAGTGTGATTTGTAGTTCTGAAACATTTGATTATTGTCGCATGTTTAGTAGGACATTTCTGAAACGTTGCATACTAGTTTCTAATGATGTTTAAAAATTGGGTATATTTTGTAGTTCTGAAACATTTTATTATTGTTTCATGTTTATTCGGACATTTATCAAACGATGCTTACTAGTTTCTAATGATTTTACAAAATTGGGTGTGATTTGTAGTTCTGAAACATTTTTTATTGTCTCATGTTTAGTAGAACATTTCTGAAACGATGCTT
>OZ023262.1:223052187-223242187 GCA_964006375.1 Tillus elongatus | reverse complement strand
GTCAGCCCTGGCCCATTTCTACCCTCATATAGGCCTTCCAACACTACTTGGTTCCGCAACTAGGTGGCGGCACGTGCTTCGTGTCTTACCACTCACAAATTATGTCGTTCAGAGCCATATATCTTCATCGCTGATAAGCAACAAGAAAACAATCACAGCTAGAACACCAATACTTAAACAAAACAAAAAATATACAAAACAAACTACCTTTATTTCTTAAAGCTGAACACTTCTCCGACTATAAGCATTAGGTTAATTGAAACAGACCAAGCCAAAAGTAAGCCAGTATCACAAGGTAAAGTACACAGTACATCGGTCGCGTGACTATAATACAAACATGGAACATTACATCCCCAATAATTCCCTTCCGTATCCAAGCACATTCGGAAGTTAACGCATCACACCTCACCCGCAAACTACTTACATTCCAACCCCCTCCTTAACAAGTCATCCATTCTCTCATAGAAAGAAAATAACAAGGAAAAAACAAACAAACAGATAACCGTTAATACTTACTCGCGTCCGTACAACACCCTACATCCATGTCCTCCAATGTATATATCCCATCACTCCCCAGGTACACACTCACACTCATACACAGCCACATACAGATCTCTACACACAAGCACTTAGTCAATCACATACTTGCTTGCATACTAACACATGCCCAATCAACCAATAACAATCGCCAAGAATGTATCTTTTCTTTGTATTAGATAATCTTTGGCTTTTTTTTTAACTTGTAATATCAGCCCCTTTAATTCTCTAGGTATTAAATTATAAAACTTTGGACCGTAGTACCACAGCATAATAGATTATGCTGCGGTAGTGCCACAATAATCGCTAAAAAGCATTTTTTGACTCTTAGTGGAACTGGCAAGACATCATTTACAAGAGTTCTCGTTGGATAACTATGTGTCATTCTTGCCTGTTTTGCACTGTGTACATGCATATATTTGAGTGCTTTTAGCACTAGAAGCTTCTCAGGTCCAATATTTTGTTGTCACAGTTGTACAGCAATTTAGTCGGATATTGTATATCTTTTTATAAATGACGCTTAGTATGAAATTTTGTGTGCTCTGCAGAGAGGAAAGAGCATTCTCATAACATACACCCCAGGGCAATATGCCATACACAAATAACGACTCAACCAGTGCTCTACATAACATAAGTTGATTTTTTATTGAAAGTACACTCCCCAGTGAATAGAACTTGTGGATTAAGTTTCTGATCCTGTTGTTAATATAATCAATATGATCATGCCACTTGAGGTGCTGGTAAATAACAACAACACCAAGATACCTAATACTTTTTGTTCTTTCAATGGGTTTAACGCTCACCATCACATTTAAATCTCCTAAGTCTGCAGGTAATGCTGCGTTAGTAGGAGAAAATGCCATATATTTTGTTTTACATACGTTTAAAGAGAGAAAGTTATTATCCAGAATTAATTTCATAGCATTTGATCCTCTCTCAGCTTTCTCAATAACTTCAGTCCAACTTTCCCCATCAAACAGCAATACAGTATCGTCAGCATATGCTATAGGCGAAAACTCTAGGTTTTGTTCTCTAGTTACGTCATTAATATATATGGAGAACAGAACTGATCCCAGCACAGAACCCTGCGGCATACCAGCCCCAACAGTCATTGGTTTTCCGACTGTTTCCCTATTTTCATTATTTGTGTACGCGTATGCAAGTAGCTCTGGAAGACCTCCAAAACCGTACCTCTCACTCCAATGTCTTCCAGTTTATTAAAAAATATATATATGGTACGGTATCAAATGCCTTACGGATATCGTGGAATACTGAAACTGTCTTCCTACCTGAGTTAAACCTTTCCAACACTCCCGAAGTCAAACCAAGCAAAGCTAATCTATTTATAAACATTTTTTAAACACCTTGGTAACACTGCTGACCAAACTAATTGGTCTATAGATACCAAAATCCCGAGGATCCACGGACTTGTGGATGGGAATGACTATACTATCTTTAAACTGGGAAGGTACAATGCCCGTTTCAAAAATGCAGTTAATTAAATGCGCCAGGGGCTTAGATATGTATTTATGGCAGATTTTCAATATTTCTGCTGTTATACCATCCCTACCTGGAGCGCTATGTAATCTCAACTTACCTATATTTTCAATAATTTCACTTTCCCCAATATAAATATAATTTTTGATTATTATTTCCTTAGATTATTCATCCTCTGATTACGTTAACTTTGTTAGCGAAACGATTATCAAGTCTTACAAATGAGTAGTGGTGATTTGGGTTTTCCAAAGTGTACTTATCAGTTATTGATCGTTGCAACCGTCCCCAATATTTTCTTTTTCTATGTACACTTTTAGGGCTAAAATATCAATATACCTGCGTATCTTAACAATTTTGATTTTCCAAGGTACACCTATCAGTGCTCACCACAGATCCAGGACTTCACTTTGACAAGATAAACAAATAAAAATGTAGTAATAGACGGTACGAAAGGATATCAAATTCTGTTACATGATTTTAGTAACCACAGTTATTTAAAAATGAGCTATCCTATAATTAAAGCTTCTTTAAGTACCTAACCTATCTAGCCAGTTATTATAATTTATAACAGCAGGCATAGAAGATTAGTCAGTTTATATATAGCCTTTCATCTCACTTGGACTGCTATAAAAGTAATGGCTACCTGCTGTCAAAATAAACTTCTAACGAAAAGACCTTGTTTTTAATTATCTTTGCTTCCAACTATCAATAACGTTGAAAATAGAGCATACTGTGCACATTAATCAATCGTTTAGAGAGCTTCTGTACGCCATCCCAGCATATCGCTACGGTTTTATAGGACTCCCTCACTGTGAGAATGCCGTTAGCCTTATCGAATTAAAGTTCATCACACTTTTAACTATATGACTTGCATCCATCCAGCGTGATAATAAATAGATCGTTACCATGCCGTACGATGACTCAAATAAAGTAAACATTGCTGCGGAACTACGTTCCAATTTGTGCATTGCATAAAACAGCGGAACTTTAAATTGTAAAGGAAAAGTGGAATGCCAAATTCGATGACCTGATGTAGTGACAGTAACAACACAGTCCTCACTGTGAGAAATAAACATTGACTATTTCATTATTTTCTCAGATATGCAATGCTGGTTGCATATGTTTAACCAAGGTTATGTAGTAATTTTTATTATACGAGGAGATATTAAAAAGTACAATTTTGTAAATTATCCCAGCCAGTTCTCGTTAAACCACTGATAGAAATAGCTTAGCACCTTACGTACACGTTACTGCTATTTTTACCCAGCCTTTTAATTTGGAGAACGAGCTAGGGTACTTATATTGTAATGTGGTTTTCCCTTCCCCTGTAGCTTTTCAGTTGGGCTAATCAGCTGTTTTGGGCCAGATCTAGGTGATTTATTGGAGAGGTTTTTGACCACATTTGCTGTGATATTCTCTTCTCCCTTCTCTTAACCTTTAAATCAGGAGAACAATCTAGGGTGGAAGTTAATTCCAAATTTAGAAGTAGAAGTAATTTAGTAGTTGAAGTAATTCCAAATTCCTTTTAATCATATAAGTAAGTACCCTATACCTCACACAATAGAAGTATTGCAGTGTGGTTTTCCCTTTCCTTTTACCTTTTCAGTTAAGCAAACCGTGGGTCTGGGGCCGGACCTAGGTGATTTATTCGTTTAACAGCATTTGCTATGTGATGTGGCACTTCTCCCTTCCCCTGGTCTTTAAATGAGGAGAAAAAATTATGGTATTTATATTGAGGTGTGGTTTTCTCTTTCCTTATATATTTTCAGTTGAGCAAACCGGGGGTCTGGGGCCGGCCCTAGGTGATTTATTCGAGAGTTCGTTGTCAGTTTTTGCCATGTGATGTGCTCTTCTTCCTTCCCTGGCCTTTTAGTTATTAGAACAATCAAGGTTAGGCTCGTAAATTTTATCGATAGATATGAACTTCTGTCAAGTGTTGAGTTTGGCTATAAAAAAACAAACAAAGGTGCTGAAGACGCAATTGCGGCATTGACCCAGAAAATCTATGTTGTGCTCATTGCAAGTAAACCAGTATTGTGAATATTCTTTAATCTAGCCAAAGCTTTTGATAGCGTGCCTCACCGGAGGCTGCTGGATAAGCTGGAGCGACTTGGGTTTAGAGGAACAGCCTTTAAATTGATTTAAAGTTACATTACAGGTAGAATAAATTGTGTGAGCGTTTATGGTGTGAACAGTTAGTCGCTAGTTAAGTGTGGTGTACCATAGGGTTCCATTTTTGGGCCTGTATTGCTTACGTTATATATAAACGACCTTCTTGCCTTGCTAGATGACCTCAGTGTGATAAGTTACGCAGATGCTACGATCTGGTTTTGTGAGGCTGAAACATAGGACTTGAGAGTGAAAGCTGAGGAATGATTGGGGAAGTTAAAGCAATGGTTTTGCTTTTGCTTCATATGAAAACGGCTTGCCAGCATATCGGGCTTTGTAAACCGATGCAGCTACAACCACAAGGGAATCTTCGGTGTTTTATATGGGTATAAAGATAGACCAACACTTGAGGTGTAATTTGCATGGTGTGCAAGTTTAAGTATTTGAAACGTTTCCTTGATGTCAAGAATCTAAGGGACTTGTACTTTTCTCTTGCAAAAGCATAGTAAGCTATGGGCTAATTGGTTGAGAATGTGTTCTGAACAGCCATTTGCTACATGTGGTACAAAAGTGGGTACTCAGAAAAATTTACGGAAGAGAACGAATGTATTCCCCGGGCGGATTATTTAGAGAATGGCATGTGATGGCTATAAGGCAACTTTACGTCAAGAAATGCTTGATTCAGGTGCAGAGGGATTCAATAGTATTGAGTCGTCCAAGTAACATGTATGATACAAGACGAGAGTATGTTACGGGTATAAGGCCTATAAAATCAGTGGGCACGAGAAATTTCTTTTACGTCGGAGCTAAATTTTACAAAAAACTATCGAATGATATTAGAAATGTACCATCAAGTCGGTATAAGATAGCTGTAAAAAGATGGATAAAGGATCTCGAGAGAAATATGCTGCATCTTAATTTTGAAAGTTAAAGGTTATGATTAGTTGTGTAATTATTGGACGACTGGGAGCTACGGAGCCGTATATACTGTGGTTGGTTGATCTGTATAAATATCTAGGAAGTTTTATTGGCTACAAAAAATTTTTGTGGTAGCGTACGTTGAATCCATGCATACTGTGTGTGGGAGTTGCTGGTATAATTTGACCACCGTAGTTGCCACCTTTCTGCGCAGCTTCGCTTGGCGAGGACGTGTAAGTCTACGGCAATTATTAGTGCTTGATGTTTTCCTGCGATGGTGGATTTTTTCACAGCTTTACCTACTTCATCGTTTCCCTAAATAGCAGAATGACCTTTAGTCCAGATGAAGGTTAGTTTTTTATAATTAGCTTTAAGTTTAAGTAACGTTTGCGTCTCAACAATTTCTCGTATCTGTTCATTTTAGTGAATGTGTTTGCTAGAGGTGTGTATTGTTTTTAAGTCTGATAAGATGTCAAATACAACGCTACTTGTGTAATTATTTGTTTCTACTATTTCCAATGCTTTTCTCATGGCGGATACTTCTGCTGTGAAAATTGTTTTATGATCAGGCAGTTTTCAAGACATATTCTGAAGGCACTGTCATATACTGCATAACCAACTTTTTCGTTAATTTAAAAACCATCTGTAAGAAGCTAAGCAGCTTTAGGGTTACCAGTTGTTTATGACATCTTTATTTATCTTCTGGTTGACGTGTGGGATATCAATCGGTGTTGGCAAAATGACACGTGAGTTCCAAAGAATCGTTTTAAATTCCAACGAAAAGGAATCTATTTGACTGTATGTTGGACTTGGATATTTGTTTTCAATATCTAAAGAGATCTCGGCAAGTGGGGAAAATTCTTTCTTCTATAATAATTATTGTGAATAGCTACGATTTCACTAGCTGCGTACTTATTGATAAAACAATTTTCATCGAGACATCGGTTTTTAATATAAAATTTACCTGCTAGAAATTGCTTTCTAATACACAGTGGTTGTTCTCCACTGATTGCTAGTACAGTTTTGACTGGGGTAGATTTCAGTGACCCCATTGATAAGTCGTAACGTAATATAGATCCAAAATCTAGAATTAAACGAGTATATGCACCATAAAACGTCATCCCTATTTTAGCGTTTGTACCAAAGTTTCTTCCCATTGTAAACTTGATAAAGGTTTAGCCTTTTTCGGCTTTACTTATATTCTTGCCTGTTTGTCTGTTGTGGCAGAGGCAACAAGCCATTAGCGCAGTTGAACCGTGGCTACATTCTTCTATAAGATATTTCCATAGCAACGTTTTTTCTAAGATAACCTCTAAATATGTGTGTTTTGTAAATGTATGTTTTGTCAAGCTAAGATTAATGTTGGTTTGTTATCTTGAAACACGCGAGACCCCTTTTTAAAGTATTTTCACCTTAATTATTCCAAAGAAAAGCAGCTAATTATTAAACTGACTAGAATGTTTATGCCAATATAGTGTGTTTTTAAACAAAGATTTTTTTTTTACTAAAAGGTCATATTTTTCAGACCTCTAGTGGAAATTTTTCGTGTGTTTGTTTTAATTAGATATCTAGATAACACTATAAATTATAAAACTGCTGAACTTGGAAGAATGTATTAAAGGGACTAATCTCAAAAATGCACAAAAGTAAAACACAATGGTGGTTCCTTATGAAATCATCTACTGTAAATCACAGTTAGATAAATGTTTTATCAAGTTGGAAAATACATAAATTACCAAACACTGAATTTCAAAACGTATCTTATATGTTAAAAATCCTTAAAAGTAAATATAAGTAAATATTTAATCTGGCCAGATGCTTTAGTTTATTTGTCACAGTTGCATGCACTGTTCGAAAAAATTGAATCGGAGCCTAATGTTCGGTATTTTATTTCTAATAATTTACTTAAATTTGTAAGAAATAAAGGATATAAAAAATATTATTGAGTTTAGCAAGACAAACAAATAAATGAAAAACTTTATATTTCTATTAGGCAGTTTGAAAAAACAAATGTAAAGTCGAAATGACGGACTTTGATTTCTTTTTTTGACGGGCAACACTTTCTAGTTTACTAATATTGGTTAGAAAATTTAAATTAATCGCGGAAATTAATGCAAACAATCGGAAATTACAATTTAAACACAACAAAAAATAATTTACTAGCAATGTCACTTTCAGAAAAATACCGGGTACCCCATTATATTTTGGCCCTTTATAAACTTTATAACTTTTGAAATAATTGATCTAAAAAAATGCTGTTTTCGCCAGTCTTCCTCTTATTTTTATAAGTTTGTTTCTGGGTATCTGTCTTTTTATACTCACTTCCGCTTTGACCGGAAATGACAAAGCGTGTTTTTAAGGATAGAACAACCTTGTAATCTTAAATGCAACACCCTGTATATTTATTCACAGGTTAAAAGCCCAATCTTTTCCCTTTGCAAAAATGCCATACTTCTTACAGTTATTGTACAGAGTAATGGTTTTACAAGCCTTTAAAATAAATATTGCGTTTTATCTGAAATCTACGAAAAAAGGAATGTTTCGCAAAGTCGACTTTGAAATTAAAGACAGCAACACTTGCAAACGTCAAATTAGTTTAATAACAACACAGATACGTAAATTATTGTGAGAAAAATGTTTACTTTAAGTGAAAAAGCCAAGTGTGTAATCGTTTATGCCGAAACTAAATCTTATACAACAACTCAAAGATTTAGAATTATGTTTAACAAGGAAGCTTAAAAAAAATTCAATTACCACATCGTATACAAACTTTTGGAATTCGGGTTGTATAGAGCGCAAAAAAAGAACTTCAAATGGTGAAAGCAATAGGGCAATTGAAATTTTACACAAAACAGAAAACGATCCTTCCTTATGAACAAGAAAAATTTGATATACAACAGGTATTCCGAAAACTACTGTTCATACTGTTATGAAAAAAGTACTAAACTTGAATGCTTATAAAATTCAGACCCATCAAGAATTAAAAGAAACTGATTTTCCTAAACGATTACAGTTTTGTACAATAATTCGTAATTTATTTAGAAGAGATATGCATTTTCTCGATAATCTAATTACGTCCGACGAAGCATCATTTCACTTAAATGGTAAGGTAAATAAGCACAGTAGTAGAATTTGGGCATCCGAAAATCCCAGAAATTGTGTTCAGTGCGTCAGATCCTCTCCGAAAGTTACAGTTTGGTGTGCGGTATCAAAACAAAAGTTATACGGTCCCTTTTTTTTCAACCATCCTATTGTAAATGCTTTATCATATATAGACATGTTAGAAAATTTCTTTCACCCTCAACTTCAACAGGATAATTTGTTGGGGACAGTCTATTTTTAGCAGGACGGTGCACCTTGGAAATCGTTGGATAGGGAGAGGATGTCCTATAGCTTGGCCACCTCGATCCCCTGAACTCACAGTTCCAGACTTTTTCATATCGGCGTATGTGAATAACACGTGTTACAGTCCGACAGCCTCCGAAAGTCCACTGTAATTCAAGAAGAAAAAATCCTTGAAAATTCTGAAATCTAATATAAAAAGAAAAACTTTCATCTTACCATTTACTCAAATGAGGCGCCATTAAAAAGTTCGCCCACACAAATTTATCAATCATTAATTAAAACTTAACAGGAAGTAACGATGGTTCAACTTAATCAGTTAAGACTTTTAATTTGTCACGACCAAAGACTTGAATGATACACTACGTCGCTGATAGCTGAGTCCGCCCTTGATCTAGCTGTCACCACTATTTAAAACCTTGCCTCTGGCCAACTCTCGACGAACTCTCTGCGGCGGGATATTCCTTCTTTCCCATTGGCTGTGATGTATAATTCGGATGCCCAGACCTTATGAAAAACTAGCGCATTAAAACCACCCCGTTTTCATAATTCAGAGAATTGCATCTGGAGAGGTAGAATATTCATTTTTCCTATCCCTGTATTTCAAGTGAGTATATATAAAAAAAGAGTGGCCGTTGACAATCCGCTTGTGCCTGATATTTCGGTATTTCCAAATGATTATGCCCATTGTATTAATATGCGACGCAAGGAAATCTTGGCCTGACTATATTTCTTTTGGGGAACTAAAATTTTATTTTCTATTTCCCCATCAATATTTGTATGAAATATGCTCTCATTTAAATTATTCAACGGTCGTCTAATAATATTGCCTTTAAAAATATTTAACACTAGGTGAGACGTGTGTTACCAACCAGCGAATTTTCATGATTCTTTACGAATTTATATATATATATATATATATATATATATATATATATATATATATATATATATATATATATATATATATAATTTGTTCGCTTATTTATTATGAAAAAAATACAATAGCCATTGAAAAATAGTAAACAGTTAGTAAGATAATTAAATACAAGCCAATAAAAAAGAAAAAGCGAACTCTACAGACCAAAATTCGATTGATTGAAAAGGTAGCTTGGGGCGACATGCATTATCTCCAAGTTTTCAATATCATTGTTAGGAAGCGTCTTGTTGAACTGAAGCTGCAATTGATGGGCAGGAACTGTTTTGACCCAGCTGCAGGTGCTGATTTACATCATCGTAATTTAAGATTCACAACTATCAAACAACACGGGATAGAGGATACTCCAATTTAAAGTGATGGCAATTTACACAGTGCTAGTTAAATTCCATATAGTTGTCAAAGCTTAGTAAAGGGCTAACAGGCTAGAAGAAGCGAGCGTAGCAATCTTTCTGGGCTTTGTTTTATGTCGGGTTAAGATGACTTCTGACTACAAAATAATAATTCATTGTAATATTGAAGACAATACTTCATGTCCCTTTCTATTTTTCACTTTAAGGCCCTGTACGTCTTTAAATTTTGACTGGGGTAAGTTAGACTAAATCGTATTTTGATACCGAGAATCTACTGCTGCTCTGTATACCTTTGGACCACGCTGTATGCCAATTTGTAAGGTAGAAGTTTTGGTTTATATTTGACGTCGTATTCTATTTATAAAATCTATAAAGTGAGAAGTTTACCTCAGAGGGGGTACAAAGTCATTTCGCTTCCTTTTTGGGTGAATCGTCCGTTAGCCCGTTTGCGCATTAAAGCCTAAATAATGAAGCACTAACTGATGTTTATTCTTAGTTTTTCGGTTTGTTCTTTTAGTTACTTTCGTACTTAATACACGTTAAACATCGTAAAACCGCAAAACTCATCAAATAATAATAATAATAATTAATTTCAAGGTCTTAATAAAAATCAATTACGACCGCCTTTACAGCATTGTAGAGCAACACTAGGTAGAATTGGATTAAGTATTCGATAGGTAGCGAAGCCTTACGGTGGTGCCTGGTGTATGTTAAAAGTGATATCCTGGTGAATTTTCAACAATGGATGTGATAGCATGCGAGATGCCCGGTCACCTCGATATTGATCTCTACTGTCAGGATTGGGTCAAACTCAGCATGATCTACGAAGAAACGGTATGTCAAGCAATGTAAATATTAGATGACGTTCGAATCATTTCGTATTGAATAACTGAATTATTCACTTAGCTGAACCGCGAATTCCTACGAGTTTCTAGCTTTATACCCTGTTATTATGCGTCCTTAGAATATTTTTATTCGTGGGTCCTTGAACAATCAAGAATATGTAACAGTTGTTATGAGGTATTTTGTTTTGTCATCACTTTTTATTAGTGAGATGCCACGGGGTACTTAAACAACTTTAGTTGTATAATGAATAGTTTTTGATTATTATTAAAGCTAAATCGCCGGTTTACCGGGTAGAATGATTGTTTTGTGCGTTATGTGTTCATGTTGGAATTGAATTTAGTTGTGTTTCTTCAGTCGAAAAACCGGCAGCCAATAAAGAGCATTCAACATTTTTTTAACGGGTAAGGAAATTAAAAAACAATTAAAAAGAAAGCGTGTGTAATTTGCTACGACCCTCCAGTAAAAGTAAGTTTTAAACTTTGTTTGCTTACGATTTGAACCTAGAATCACGAGGGGTCTAGACAGCAGCTTACAGCTAACATTTTCAACAACAAATACCTTAAAAAACTTGCTAGGTAACCCAAAAGACAAGGATAACGCGGACAAAATGTCGGGAATTTATTAAATAAGTTGTAAAGATTGTAATCTTAAATACGTCGGACAAACAAAAAGATCGATTGGAATTAGATTCAAAGAACACATATCCCAATTACGTTACGGTACTGTAGATAAGTCTGCCGTCGCCCGACATATTTGGAATAATAATAATCACGTTGATAAAGATAATCTGAAATTAATAAAAAATGTTAGAAATCCAGGACAGCTAAATGGGTTCGAAAGTGTATATATTGCGAAATTTAGTTACCACAAAAAATATATGAACACTTTACCAGCGCCAATTACGAGTAACTTGATCGATTGCTTTGCTAAATAAAATTTCCACGTTTTCGGCACGTTCTACCGATAACATAAGTATACAGTTATTGCCGCCAAAGGAATCGTTGTTAATTTAGCTGTCGTTGAACCTTCTCAAAACTATTACAGATGGACACTTTTTAGATAAAGCAGTAGGGATAACGCAAAGACCTTGTCCGGCGATAAAAATACAATACACTGTGCAATTTGCCTACGACTAGTGTCTCATCTCATTAATTATGGTAATCCCAGACGGTGTGACGTTCAGAAATGAAAGGTCTCATCTCAGTTCGATCTCTTTACCTGAGATCCGGTATATAAGTTGATGTTAGTTTTTTAAGTATTTAGAATGTTTCATCCTCTGATGACGCTAATTTGGTTAGTGAAACGATCGTCAGCTCTTTTAAAATGTGTTGTGGTGATTTGGGTTCTCCAAGTGTACTTATCAGTGCTCATCACAGGTTCCAATCTTCACTTAGTGAAAAGTAACTTTATTTGGCATAGACCCAGTGTTTCGATCTCATAACTATTATCAATTAATATACTTGGACATAAATTACTCTAACCTCGGTTTCACAACGTATCAAAGGTTTGCAACTATGTTTTTTAAATTATGTAGTATATAAAATTTAATAGAGAATATTAGCATTTAATAATAATTAAATGTATGCAGCACTCATTAATGTTCTTGTCTTGTGATTGTAGCAAAACTCCCACGCGTAAAACGCGTAATGGTAACGAATTTTATAAAAATATTTAAAACCACGAAAAATAACAAAATAATTAGTCTCGGGAATGTAAATTGGTTTTGAGAAAAACTTTCTTTTTCTGGAGAAACCGGCTCGATCGGGTTTGCTAACGTACTCATCCAAGCGATTAACTCAGGAAAGATTATACTTTTTAGTGAATTTTCTTTAAAAAAATTCACTAATGAGGAGATCCCGACTTTTGAATATTGAAAAAATGTCTTCAAATTAGCGCTAATTAGGCCCCCTAGAACACATATCCGGGGTCAGTTTCAATTTTTATATGTATATATATATATATATATATATATATATATATATATATATATATATATATATATATATATATATATATATATATATCACACCGATAACTCAAAAACTAATGGGCCGATTTTGCTTAAATTTGGTGAATACCTTCCTTTTGTAAGTGGCTTGGATAAGTTCGTTAGACAAGAAAATCCGCCAAAGTTTTCTTGGAAAATTTTGTGTTTTCTTTCGAAAAAAATGTATATCTCTGGAATTAACAAAGTAAGGGCAACCAAATTTGGTACGCGGATTTATATCATTATAGGTAAGTTACCTACTCTGTAGCTTAAATGACAAAAAGTTACAGGCATTTAAAGAAAAATAAATTTGGGTTTTCCTCAAAACGTCAAAGTCGCGATTTAAAACGTCAAAATGGTAATATTTAGACAATGAACGTCAAACTAATATAAGCTATGGAAAAAAAATGTCGCAAGAATAATGTTTTACAAAGCCTGAAGTCTTAGTTTCAATCGTCATTGTCCTTCATTTTACTAAAATCTTCCCAGAAAATTCATTTCAAATAGACCATTTCTCTGATGCTTTGGCAGTAGTGTTGGTTATAGAGTTTATCGTTTAATGGTATATCATTTTTGTCGAATTTTCGTAAAAAATCATTAAAGTTCAATATATCCGTTATTATGCAAGATCCGAAAAAAATTGTATACATTAATTATAGGGTGTCTTGAGCTACGTCTTAAAAAAATATTTTACAAGGTGACCCATAAGACGTTGGTGATTCAAATTTTCTTTTTTTTAATCGAACACGCCTTATGTTATTGCATTTTTTGCATTTTCCATTGAAATATAATACATATTTGTAAGAAAAGAAATTGGGGACGCAGCAAGTGCGTTACGGTAGCGAATTTTCATTAAATGCTTCCATTTGAATAGCTCAATTTGCTATTAACCTATAAGGTTGACCAAGAAACCAGTTTTTTCGGGAATTCTTTAAGTTTACTGCTGAAAATTTTTGTACATTTTCAAATAATAAAGTTATTTTGATGAAACATGGTACATTGTTTCTACTATATAGGTTATACTGGTAACCAAATTTGGTGCCTGTCACCCATCCAAGAACTGACCGTGCCTGATTTTGATAATTGTAATTAAGGTATGTTGGCACGTATCTATACTTTGCCACCGAGGTAGCTACTAACGTTGACGTTTCACAAGTTGTCAGCGATACTTATATTCTGAAGTCTGTGAATTTGAAGTTTCATCTGACATTTATTTGTCATAACAATGTGTCAATTATATGTAAAATATTTATGAAAATGCGCTACCTTAACACACTTGTTTCCTCCAAACTTTTACTAATGCTTCTATATGATTTGTCCGTTTATTACTTTACTCACTGAACACAAAAAATAACGGTTTAAATAACCAACTCTATAATTTACGCTGCTGCGAAAACATCGCAGAAAGGGGTTATATCAAATATATTTTTTTGCAAATATTTTAGCCAAGCGGAGAACTGTAACTGTTGAAACAGAAACTTAAGACCTTGCTAAACACTCGTTTTAGAGTATTTTGTACATAATCCGCATTTGTGTCTAAAGGTTAGCTTACAAATCTTCTATTTTGACGTTTTAAATCGCCACTTTGACATTTTTAGAATAAAAACCACAAAAAGTTACTTTTGTATTTCATTACCTTCTTTCACAAAAAACTTCTTCTTCTTTAATATTAAATAGGTTTCATTGAAGGCTGTACTTCCAGACAATTTTATTTTAAAATATTTTAAATCCTTTAATTTTATCCTTTAATTATCTTAAACCCCGTCATATTGACGTTTAGAAATTATAAGAAATTTAATAGATTTTGTTAATTACATATAATATTTCGGTCTTGTGCTCTTTTTCGGCCACCAGCCTGACAAATTGCCGTTTTTTTAAAAAGCTTATAATGATTGAAGAATGTAACCTGTAGTGCGCACTGATAAGTACAATTTGGAGAACCCAATTCATCAAAATACAGTTTTTTAGACCTGACGATCGTTTCGTGACGACGAAAACTAAAAGTTTATTAATCCCCTTGATGACGCTAACTCTGTTAGCGAAACTATCGTCAGGTTTAAAAACTGTATTGTGGTAAATTGGGTTCTCCAAATTGTACCAAACACCTTACGTTGTATAAAAGTAACTTGCGTACAAAAATTTTTTACGATAGCTTTGTTATTTGGGGAGCTACAAAAATTTTCCGGGCGAAAACCGAAAATTTCCTCTGAAAACCTGGTCAAATTAGCCTGGCTAACGAACCTATCCAAGCCATTCACTAAAGGAAGAAACATGCCAATTTTTAGAATCAGGTTATTATTTTGTGACTGACCATGTATGTGCGTTCTTGGGGACGTCGTTCTCGCTCATTTGCAGAAATATTTTCAAAATTTAAAAATCGCGATCTTCTCTTTAGCGATTTTTTTCTATGAAAATTCGCTAATAATAGAAAAATGTATACGTTTACTCATTAACGATAATACGCAAAATTATTGGACAAACGAAACAATGATTGTACTTTATTTAATTCAGCATGGTAATACACGACATTTGCATTAATAATTGATTCAAATAATGAACATGCCAGATAACGTAAAACATATTCACGTTCATTTGACAACAGTTTTAACGACATTGCTTGGACATAAATGTTAAGTATTATTACCTGACAACATTGTCTATTTATACAATTCTCTTGTTTCACATTAAAACAATACTCGATTATTAAACATTGTTCTCAACTTTGACTTGTGTTATTACGCTTCGTTTATTTTTATCGTGTATCAGTGTAACAATTTTATTTTGCAGCGTAAAGTACATGCCAACAAACATAAGATTTGTAAAAAAAACTCGGGACGCAGCAAGTGCGTTATGGTAGTGAATTTTTATTAAATGCTTCAAATTTAAATAACTCAATTTTCTATAAACTTAGAGAGTTTAATTTTAATACGTAGTAAGGTCTTTCCTAAGGCAAGATATCCACAAAATTTCATTAAAATAACTTTGTAATTTTCGGATAAAAGAATTTTTTTCGAAAGAAAATTTAAAATTTGAATAACTCAATTTTCTCTAAACTTAGAAACTTGAATTTTGGTACGTAGTAAAATCTCTCCTGAGGCAATATATATAGTAAATTTAATTAAAACAGCTTTGTTACTTTTGGAGAAAAATTTTTTTTCGAAAGAAAACTCAAAAATTTCCCGGAAAACCCCGCCTTATTTTTCTGGCTAACGAACTCATCCAAGCCATTAATAAAAGAAAGGCACTTGCCAAGTTTCATCGAAATCGGTTAGTTATTTTTTAAGTTATCAGACGGATACATATATATATATATATATATATATATATATATATATATATATATATATATGTATATATATATATATATATATATATATATATATATATATATATATATATATATATATATATATATATAAACATATAAAAATTGAAACTGACCCCGGATATGGGTTCTAGGGGTCCTAGTTCGCACTCATTTGAAAGAATTTTTGCAAAGTCTCATCATCGATACCTCTCTATTAGTGAATTTTTAATAAAAATTCACCAAAAATTGGAGAAAATAGGTTTGAAATAAAAAAATAACTTTTTTAGTTATCAGACGGATATATATATATATATATATATATATATATATATATATATATATATATATATATATACATATATATATATATATATATATATATATATATATATATATATATATATACATATATATATATATATATATATATATATATATATATATATATATATATATATATATATATATATATATATATATATATATATAAACATATAAAAATTGAAACTGACCCCGGATATGGGTTCTAGGGGTCCTAGTTCGCACTCATTTGAAAGAATTTTTGCAAAGTCTCATCATCGATACCTCTCTATTAGTGAATTTTTAATAAAAATTCACCAAAAATTGGAGAAAATAGGTTTGAAATAAAAAAATAACTTTTTTAGTTATCAGACGGATATATATATATATATATATATATATATATATATATATATATATATATAAATATATATATATATATATATATATATATATATATATATATATATATATATATATATATATGCAAAAATGTTTACAAAGTCTCACCATCGATACCTCTCTATTAGCGAATTTTTTTAAATAAAAATTCACTAATAAAACAAACCAAACAGTATATCCCTCGTGCTTTAAGTAACCTTATTATGACAAGCAGATACACCATTTTAACGTTTTAAATAAAGTGGTTGAAGTATTTTACATAATATGTTGATAATTAATTAATTTATAGAATATAACATGATCATTTTGAAACACTCTCCCAGTATACAACACAATATTACTCCTCAGTCAATAAATTCACTTTTTTTCATTCTGCTTTATCAAAACTACATTTAGTAAATTTTAATTTTACACTACAATAACAACTTGTTAATGCATTCTCCAGAGCACACAGAAGCACAGAAACGAGATAAGGTTATGAGCAAAATATATAGTAGAAACAATGTGCCATATTTTATCAAAATAACTTATTGTTTGAAAATGTACAAAAAATTTTCCGACAATATACCTTAAACGCTGGTTTTCTAACCAACAAATCTTAGGTTAATAGCAAATTGAGTTATTGAAATTTGAAGCATTTAATTAAAATTTGCTACCAAAACGCACTTACTGCGTCTTGATTTTTTTTCTTACAAACATATTTCGATAAAAAATGCAATAAAATAAGGCTGTTCGAAAAAAATTGTAGGGATCACCAACGATCGACTTGTGGGCCAGCCGGTGATTATCAAAATAATTTTATAAGATGCAGCTGAAGACACCCTATAATTAACTTATACCATGTTTTCTCGTCCCTTGTATAATAATAATTATATTCAGCTTTACCGTAGAAACGCGTCACCCTGTATAATATCAGCCCTTTTGTAAAACTTCGGGCCTTTATATGTCTTGAGAAAACATAACAAACACTGTTGAATCCACCCACTAACATTAATAAAGGAATAATTTGCACTTGTATATAAAAATTTCCCAAATAACAAATAATTCCTGGACTCAAACAAACAAACATATAAGCAATCTCATATCATACGGTAAACGTTACAGCGTCTAACAGACCTGCGCAATAATATTAGATCTTCCGTTACCAAGGCAACAGCATACTAGATCTCATATAAGCCATTGTCAATAAAACCCGATGATTTAAAAATAAATGTTTCAAATTTGAATAGCTCAATTTTCTGTAACCCTAGAAAGCTGAAGTTTGGCACATAGTTAGGTCTTTCCCAAAGCAATATGTACACCAAACTTTATCATCGAAATATCTTTGTAATTTTCGGAGAAATTTTTTTTTTCGAAATAAAACTCAAAATTTTCCTGGAAAACCGTGACAGATTTTTCTGGCTAACGAACTCATCCAAGCTATTCATAAAAGAAAGGCACTTGCCGAGTTTTATCAAAATTGGTTAATTATTTTTTGAGTTAGCGGTCGGATACATACATATATATATATATATATATATATATATATATATATATATATATATATATATATATATATATATATATATATATATATATATATATATATATATATATATATATATATATATATATATATAAATCGAAACTGACCCCGGATATGGGTTCTAGGGGCCCAAATTTGCGCTCATTTGCAAAAAAATTTGCAGTCTCACCATCGATGCCTCTCTATTAGTGATTTTTTAAAAATAAAAATTCGCTAAAAACTGAACACACATACATTAGCACTATATAATTTCACTTATTAAAATCCATTTTTTTAACTTTATGAAAGACGTAATAAAATATATATCTTCAATGCTCTACTTTAGCGACTTTTTAGTAGGAAATATGCTCTAATGACAAAATGTCGAATCAATTGTTTTTCAAATTAGCCCAACTTAAGCGTTTAGAACCCGTATCCAGGGCCAGTATGAGTTATATAGGATGTTCGATCTAAAACCCAACATAGACCAGGTACTTGTAGAGAGTTCCAAAATATTATGACCTGCTCCTATGTCAAGTAGTACGCCTGAGACGGTTCTAGTGATATTCATGTTTGACGATGCTATAATGGCAAAATCGGCTGCAGAGACGATAAAAAGTTGTGAAGCCAACAGAAAATTACATGTATATAAAATTAGATTCCATAAAGGTGAGAGGGGTGTGGAGTAGTAGTAGTACCAATGCTAGGGAGGCTAGCGCCAGGCAAGTCGACCACATCGTGTCCTTTTTGCCAACGCCGGCATGCAGCAACCATGCCCTACTCCTCGCTTTCGTCACCAAACCTACTCGACCATAAAATAAAGGTCATGACGGACTTTCATCGAACGGAACTTACTTGATTCCCTTGTAGAGTCTTTGATCCAAACATTTCTGCTCGAAGACTTCCAAAAGCCTTACATTAACACACGTAGGGGTAAGATGTTTCTTCAGTCTCACCGTATTCCTGGCAAATAGGATGCCTCTCGACACCTACGACTTTAAGGTGTGTTCTGAGCTTACAGTGGCTCTTCGATGATACGACGAAGCGCAGAACGACTCCTACGAAAAAGCCAGACATTGTCGTTTCTATCCGGCCTTTCCACGTAGCCCTCTCGCCTGTTTACACCCACTTACCGACCTCCACTGCTTCTCCATGGCCTCCTCAGTCCATCTATCTAGGGCGTCGGCGACCACCTTCCTGCTTATCCCTATAGCAAGTTCCCGACCACAGAACGGCTGCCGGGAACCAAGCCTTGCGAGGTCATGGTCATGCTACCTCATGCCATGTCACGGTGTCCCAGAACCCACATAAGCTGTACCTTCTTTGTCCTAGTCAGTTCCGCAAGAGCGTCAACGCAGTCCTGAACCAGCATTGATCTAACCACAGAATGGCTGCCGGGATCCAAGCCTTGCGAGGTCATTCGCCACGGTGACCCAGAACCCACATAAGCTGTACCTTTTTTGTCCTAGTCAGTTCCGCAGGAGCGTCAGCCTTGATCTAACCCCGGGTGTGTAGACCGCCCGGATGACTATCGGAGCAAATGTATACACATTCCTCGCATCATGTCGAATAGCTACAGACAGCATAGCGTATACCTCCGTTTCGAATGCCGTGGTATAGAGCATAGCTCTTGCGCACCTTCAGGCCATCGGTGTATATTCCCGTCCCCGAGGAGGGCTGCTTCTCCAGCCGTAATCTATCAGTGAAACGGACCAGGCTGGTAGGCTGGAAAGCAACCGGATTATCCCTCCATTGATCATTACTGGGAATTTTGAGGGTATACGTCCTAGTCAGCCTAATATAATCATCTGCATTTCGTACCTTAATGGTGGAAATTGGAATTTCCTTTTCTACATCCTTGGCAACTTTTACATATACTGTGATTACTCCCTCACCACACCAGTTTACAGAGTCTCGCATTCTGAGATCCGACGCCATAGCCTTCCTTCTGATACAGGTGGAAGGCAGCGGCAGCGTCGGCAAGACCCCTAGCGCGGCTGAGGGTGTAGTCTTCATAGCGGTGAAGCGGTGGGGTGTGGAGATGTCCATTTACACTTTATCACCGCGACCTTTCGGTTCTGTTATGACGACTATATGTGATTCTCTAGCGCGGCCTGTCTGTAAGTGATTTGGATTAGCCAGATTATGGGGAGTGTTTGTACAAAATGGTTTGGATAATAGACACAGCATGAAAGTGGGTGAAGAGGATATCAGCATTTTTGTAATTACATTTTCTAATGTGACAGTTTGAAATATTTATGATGTTTTTTTGAGATTTATATTAAAAATTGTATTTTTTTCATGTACGAGCATGCATGCTTCTATGTATGATACGTTGTATGAATGCGGGTCTCGAACCCGCGACCTGAAAGTCCAAATTCTAGTTACTCGCCTCGCGAACTGGCCTGTTTAGCCTTTTAGTTAAAATGTTTTCCGCGAAAATAAATTTAAAAGAGACGTACGTATTACAAAAACTCACAAGCCTAGAAAATTTACATACGACCTTATGTGATGATGTTCAGGAAATATAACTTTGGCATTATACTATAGCTCACATATTCTCCGTGTCCGAGTGGCAAAGAGACTAGTATAGCAGCAAATAATCAACTTCTAACTCGGGTACAAATCTTCGTGGTAATTTAGTTTTTTCAATTTTCTTTCTTTTTAGCCTTTTATTCAATTTTAACGTTCTATTCAGATTATAATACCATTTACCTGCCAGGACAGTTTGAAATTAGTTGCTGTTGATGAGTAATAACCGATTAAAAAATCATCTGCTGTCATTTATGAAATTTTAAATGAACTGTCTGGGGAAAAAACGTATGTATTTTAATATTATGTTAATAAACTTACCATCTAATTTCACGTAGAATATAAAATTGGAATAATACATGTTTACAGTAACAAAGATGGCTTCGGCATCAAAGAGTAAAAGGTTGGAACACTAACAGACATAAATTTTCATAATTTCTGTAGATAAACATCTAATAGGCGGTCATTGTAAATAAATAAATAAAAAGTCTGGATGCAGCAAGGGCGTTATAGTAGTGAATTTTCATAAAATTGTTTCTACTACAAAATATGTGTTTTTTTTTAAGAAAGCAGGCATCAAACTTGGTTACCTATATAGTACAAACAATGTGCCATGTTTCATCAAAATAACTTTATTGTTTGAAAATGTACAAAAATTTCCGCAAGGTTAATAGCAAATTGAACCATTCAAATTTGAAGCATTTAATAAAAATTCGCTACCATAACACACTTACTGCGTGCCGAATTTCTTTTCTTATAAACATGCAATATATTTCGATGGAGAATGCAAAAATGCATAAAACATAAGGCGTGTTAGATTTTAAAAAAATTGTATCACCAATGGGCTACTCTGTGATTGTAGAAATACTTGTTTAACATGTAGGTCAAGACACCCTACAACTAATGTATACAATTTTTATTCGTATCTTGTATAATAACGGATATATTAAGATTTATTGATTTTTTACGAAAATTCGACAAAAATTATATACCATTAAACGAAACTCTATAGCTAAGACTACTGCCAAAACATCGAAGGAAGGGTCAATTTTAAATGAATTTTCTGGAAATATTTTAGTAAAATGAAGGACAATGACGGCTGAAGCTAAGACTTCAGGGTTTGTAAAACATTCTTCTGGAGACATTTTCTTTCCGTAGCCTGTATTATTTTCAAGTTCTTTGCCTAAATGTTGCCAATTTTGAAGTTTTAAATCGCGATTTTGACGTTTTGAGGAAAACCCCAATTTATTTTTCTTTAAATGCCTATAACTTTTTTGTCTTTTAACTTAAGCTAAATTTTGGTACGTACCATTTACCTATAATGATATAAACCCACGTACCAAATTTGGTTGCCTTGCTTTGTTACTCCCGGAGATATACATTTTTTTAGAAATCAAACACAAAATTTTCCGGGAAAACCTCGGCCTATTATTTTTTGAGCTTTCGGTGTGATACATACATACATACATACATACATACATATATATATATATATATATATATATATATATATATATATATATATATATATATATATATATATATATATATATATATATATATATACTTTATTTGTTTGCTGTACGTTTGTGATTTTTTATTGGTTTGCGTGGACTGCAGTTTCGAACCGTCCCGGTTCATCATCAGCACGCTACTGACTCAGTCAATGACAGTCAGTAGCGTGCTGATGATGAACCTGGATGGTTCGAAACTGCAGTCCACGCAAACCAATACAAAAACCACAAACGTACAGCAAGCAAATAAAGTATATATATATATATATATATATATATATATATATATATATATATATATATATATATATACATATATATATATATATATATATATATATATATATATATATATATATATATATATACATATATATATATATATATATATATATATATATATATATATATATATATATATATATATATATATATATATATATATATATATATATATATATATTGAAACTGACCCCGGATATGTGTTCTAAGGGGTTTAATTAGCGCTCATTTGAAAAAAATAATTCAAAATTCAAAAGTCGGTATCTCCTCATTAGTAAATTTTTTTCTTAAGAAAATTTACTAAAATTGATATATGTCAAAATTTGAAGTATGGCGATTTTGGAATGTGACTTACAGATTTGGATTTTAAGTAAATTATATTAATATACAGCACAAGCCTCTGGCTTCTTGTATAGAACATGTATAATTTTTACCAATAAACGTATTATAAGTATTATTACTATTACTATTAAACGTGTATATTTTTGATATCAGTATTTCATATCGTGTTATATCATATAAAACTTAGTCATTTTTGCCCTTATTTACTTGACCATGAACAACTTGACAAATGTTTCATAACCTACTGATCATCTAATAATGCAAATACAAGATATACCGAATATCTTTATGTAAATATTGCATGACAAATCTTTTCGTATTTTGTGTGTAGTTTTAAGTATGTGACCATTGAGAGTACATTTTAAAATTAATTTACTTCTACGATAAGTTGGTAAGTGGTTTTTTAAGTGGTAAGAATATATTTCAGGTAAATTTGCTATTGTTATTGTTGAGTGTTTTGGATAGTGTGTTAGGATTTGTATACTTTTCTACGTAAGAGATAAATTTGCATAAGTAGATCACAATATATTCAACCAGTAGGCGGAAGATATGCAGCACACCTGTATTGTTTTTTATTTCTCGTAAAATTGGTTTTTCACAAATATAAACTGTTAATGGGTCGCATTCTTTTCAACTTTTCCAATGGGTCAGTGGAGCGTTGTAGGCAGGTATCATTTAGTATTAGAAAAATCCAAAGAGGTTGTAAGGGATAGAGGTAACAAAGGTGCAGTTTTGCAATACAAGAAGCCTGTACACTTTTCCTAACTGGGCGGAGTTCGGTGACTTGAGTGGGAGAAACGTCAGGGACGTATTTAGGAATTTTTAGTTTGGTTAGAAATAAAACTGAAATTATTCAATCATTGAAATGTAATGCTTATTCATGAATTTCTTAAGCTTTTGTATAAATAGGTAACCTAAAAAGGTTCGGAACGCAGCAAGTGCGTTATGATAGTGAATTTTCATAACAATATTAAATAATATATTTATATAAGCTGTAAGATTTAGCCTTATATTAAAGGTTATGAAAATTAATTTATTTAATTAGGAACAGTAAAACAAGGTAAAGAAGGACAAGCAAAAACATGATCTATGGCATATATTTATAGAGTAATTTGGATACAAAACTCAAACAAAGCAATTGATAAACAGGAAATATACTCTAGAAAAATACACTAGAAAGCTGGAAAAAAAAATCCTTTGGTTGATGCATTGAGGGTGATTGTATGCATGCAGGAGAAGAACCCCAGGAGGAAGAGGGTTTCTGCTCCTCACCCAAAAATTCGGGGGGTTCTCCTTCCCCTTGTGCATGCATACAACTACCTTCAAAGCATAAAGCACAAGAAAAATTTCTTGTGAGCAACCCCCAAGAAGGTTGCTGGACCTGGGCGAATATGGGGTAGACAGGGTTTAAAGGAGGTATTGCTGTAAAATGTGAAAAACGCATGTTTTCAAAGTCCCTTAATTTTCTTGGGGGTTGTTTGCCAGAAAATTTGCCTTGTGGCCGAGGAAGGTTTTAAGCATGTTGCTGGAAAAAAATATCTAAAACCCTCATGCAGTCAACTGCATATTTACCGAAATTACATTCTACTTCGTCGCCTATAATGTCTTTTTCAGATAATGTAGAATACAGAGCTAAATTAAATAGGTTCACTTGCATTTTCATTTATTTTTTTATTACATTTATAAGCACAATATGCGTATAATTAAGGGAACCCTTAATTAACATTGCAGCAACACAAACTTGAAAAGTGGAGAAATTATTTACAGTATGTTAACAGTTATAAACTTGATTTCATCATGTTACAGTAGTATTCTGATAATAAAAAATTACATCTAACTGTATGCACACAACAGCTGGTGTGTTACGAGATGTGATGAAACGCCAAACTGACTGTACCACAGCATTAGCATAATATTATTATGCTGCCACATTATCATATCTCTCTAGTTATGGTATCATGTCAAAAACCTACACTAGAGGCTAAATTTCCAATTTCTTCTTTGTTTATGGTGTCTGTTTCTACTGTCCTAAATTTCCAATTTGATATTGTCAATAAATAACACTACCACACAATGACAAATGACAGCTGAGCTTCAGCACAGACGCAGTCTAACAAAGTTGTCGGATAGAGTAAATTATGATCGGAGGGATACCTAAGTTAAAAATCATGAGAAATGGGTAATTCGAAATTTGCAGGTATTAAATACAGTATTTTTTAACTGACTGATAAAATTAAATTTTATAAAATGTTTTCTTTATTATCAGAAGTTGTAAAAATTTCATATGTTTATACATGAAAGGTTTAACTACATGAAATTCCTGAAGATCGGGCAACCCCGGTCAGCAACATCTTGACATCTGGCAATGGTTGTGACTTCCATTATTTAGATTTTATCTACAATTTATTTAAATAGCATAACAGTACAGGTAGCTGTATTGCTCTGCCTTTGTCCAACATTGTAGATATTGCATTACAGAATTTGAAGTGATGTCGAGGATTATTTTATTATTAATTTCGAATAACTTCATTTTTCTTTGATCAAAAGACTTGAAAATTGGTACACAACCACATCTCTGTATGTTCTTTTAAGTTGTAAATTTTCGTTCCAATCACTTAAACAATTTGAAAGCTATTGTGTTTACAAAAATATATTTAATTTTTTGTTAGGAAAAACTATGTGTTAAGATCTGATGAACGAACTCATCCAAGCCATTAGCAAAATAAGCGTAATTCCAAAATTTTCTCCAAATTAGTCAAATATTTTTTGGGTTATTGGTTGGATAAATTGTTGGATGAATATATTGGATAAAGTTTTATATTCAAAAGGTTAGATAAATAATAATAGTTTTTATTTCAACAACAGAAGAAAATACAACATAAAGTACATTGTACTGTTTACAAATTAATGTTAACATTCCTTGTCTTTTTTAAAGAAATAGAGATTAATTTCATTGATTGCTGTTGCCCTTACTTCGTGAAACTGGTCCATACTTCATACAGACTTGGAGACTATTTCTCTGGTTTCACTGTTGGTTTTCGTTTTTGTAGGTGAAGGACGTAGCCAGCGCGTAAGCTAACTGGAGCAAGTGGCCCTTCTGAATTCTAGATGTTCTTCAACGTCTCTGTTACTGGTTTTGCTGCTTGATAGTATCCTCAGACAGAAAAAATTTGAATTAATACGAAATCATGACAATTACAAATAAAGATCTGTTGCTATTTTATGATGTTATAATCAAAAAAATCTTTAAAAGTGAAAATAAAATAAAACAAATATGACGGATGACGCCTTTAAAATGTCTACGTGATGTATATCAATATTTAACATAAAGATAGAAGAAACCTATAACAGTAATAACTATAATAACAATTACAACAATAAAATAACTAAACAAACACATTAATAAAGCAGACTATACAATGAAAATATCGACACACATCATGTCTTATAACAACTTTTTGGAAAAAATAGTTAGATTTATGTTGTCTGATTTATTTAATTAGGAAGAAGAATATCTCAGAAATCCTAAATATTGTCGTGTATATGCTTTTTTACTTCTAAAGCTTAAAACAAGTCTAGTTTACACTTGTCATGACAAAAATGTTGTGGTTTTATGCCGTTATTTACTGTGGGTCTATGTTGGGTATCAATAATATGTTTTGCAAATGTAGATTTGTCAGCATGGTTATTTCTAAATGCAAAAATATGTTCTTTGTATCGGGTGTTAAAATTTCTAGAAGTTTGATCGATGTAGATTGCGTTACGTGTGCATTTCACAAATTTTGAATACCTATACAAATACAAAAGTAGCTTTTAAATCTTATAACATGACGCTTGATTTATTAGATTATTTCAAATAATTGATTGGAAGTATTATCACAGATGATGGTAAGTGTAGGAAAGGTCTGAAGAGGATCGCGATGGCAAAACAAGCATTCAATAACCAAAGTACTGTTCTCACTAATAAACATTTTAACCTGTACATGAGGAACAAATGCAAGTCGTACGTGTATGGAGTATGGTAATGTATGGGGCGGAAACTTGGGCTGTAGTTAAGCAGGATATGAAGAGAATATAAGCTTTTGAAATGTAGACAAGAAAAATGTCAAAGACAGTGCAGGTTGATAGAAAGACGCTTCAAAGTGTGCTAGGAGAGGTGAAAGAATAAAGAGGCTTGCTCAAAGAAATCGAGAGGAAGCTAAAATTTATTGGCCATATTATAAGACATAATAACTTCCCGATAACATTATTTGAAGGACATACGAGTACTTGAAATGTACACTGAATTATTGGCCCTTAAATAAGAGAAGTTTGTTATAAACAGCCCTTAAACTTCTACTTTTATCAAATAGATTTTTGTTATAATGATGTATTCTAATAGAAACATACATAGATGATATTAGTTTAATTAGATGGCCATAATGGCAAGTCAAAAGATTTTGTTCTCGAAAGTGAACTTCAAAGTTTTTTAAATATGCTGTTTTGGTTTATTATAGTTTTTAATATTCGCATGTTTATTTCCTTTACATTTATAATCACCGCAGATTCATTTAAGTATGTTTGAAGAACTTTTTCTGCAATAGTGCAAATAGATATTACATCGTCAGATGGGTATGTGAGGAGTTGACCTTTGTCTTTCTGATCTATAAACGATGTTAATAACGCAGACCTCTCCCCAACAAGTTCACCCGCGCATTCTTCGCATCTCAGAGCTTTTGTTATTTTCCTTACTACATAGCCAGATATATATGTCACGACTTCTTTCTTAAACTCTGATATATTCATATCTAATATTTGAAGAACTGTGTCGTCGTCAAAATTATCTATTTGACTCATGTCTTCATCTGGTTCTTCAGATATTCGTTCTCGCCCACAAGTTTTATTTATTACCTCAATGGGTGACAGAATAGGAATTACTTCTAAAGGGATACAATTTCCTTTAAATGAATCTTTTAATTCAAGATGCACCATCATCCTTTTATATGCACTTTTAAATTGCTTTGCTGATGGGTTATTGTTATAGCCTCCCATGGATCTAATTTGCCCAAAAAAAAGCTCAATATGATCCTGACTGATTTTGTAAGTGGGAAAATACAGCAAAAAATTATTGTCGGCAATTAAAGTTTTATAAACAAATTGCAAACTTTGTATGCAAAATAAAAAGCCAATTATACCCATTTTTCTACCACTCTCACACAGAAGCGGTCCATCAATTATCCTAAGTGACGTTAAATATTGTGATAGCTCTCTTAAAAATACATTAATGTTTTCAAAATTTTCTGCGTTTATTGCTTTTTTAAAATCTGAATTGTTTAAATTTCTAGAATTAAGAATGTCAAATAAATTGTTTATAAGTCGGATAAATTTCACAGTTCCCTCACATTCTTTGAACTCCTCAAGATGTATAATGTATAATGTATAATGTATAATGTATAATGTATAATGTATAATGTATAATGTATAATGTATAATGTATAATGTATAATGTATAATGTATAATGTATAATGTATAATGTATAATGTATAATGTATAATGTATAATGTATAATGTATAATGTATAATGTATAATGTATAATGTATAATGTATAATGTATAATGTATATATTAAGAATGAAACAGGCCAATGTCACCTGAATGACACAGGGATGTTCATGTACGTCAAAAAATTAACAATAAGAACGACAATGGCACACACAATAAGCATAACAATTAAGGAAAATTTTTCCTTAAATAATACAAAATAAAGATACTTATAAAACACACTTATAACGTTTATAACGTTCAAAAGATAAGAGCTGCAGAATCCAGATCCAATTCCAATATTGTTTTTTAGAGTCACCAGGTGCACTAGGTTTATAGTTTATACTATGGCAACTACACTACAAACAAAGTGTTCATATTATAAGAATTTAAAAACAGAAGATAGTTAATGGTAGTTTATGTAAAACTTCATTGCAATATTCCAAAGATTGTGCCACTGAGTGGCTAAAAAGTTGTGTGGCTAATTTAACCTTCATTTTTTGGTTTGTATAAAATATATGCGATTTTCTTAATTTATTTGCCAAATGAACGCCCTCCTGATCCTGTAACTCATTTAATTTTACTAAATAATCCCACTTTATATTTTCCCCATTCTCATCAATTATTAATTTTTTATCGCCTAATGTGTTTCTTATCAGTTTGATCATATGACATGGATCAAAAAAGACTGCAATTTTCCTACCTGAACTAGGATCAACAAACGTAGAGTTAATGTTCCTCCAATTCAAATCGCAGCCAAGTTCTTTTGCTAACGTTAGGTTATTTGTTGCCCCATCAAAAGTTATTGAGACCACGTATATGCCCGACTCATTTAGTAGCGTTAAACACTGTAATACCATTTTGTTTTTGTGTACCCCTTAAAGAGTCGATTAAAAAATATCCAAGAGGAAGCTTCCATGATTGATTAATGCTAACAAGCATAAAAACAAGAGCTTCTTTGGCTACAGGGTTACAATCGGTCTCAAGATTTGTACCAAAATCTACAAACCCATAATATTTTACCCCATCCCATTCTATATGTTGGCGAATTGCCATCTCATCTATGACTAAAGAACATATAAGTTTTCCATCTGTGCTTTCTGATTTTGACTTTAATAAGTTGAACACCTCTGACGTAAAACCAGCTTCCCCATTAACGCTTTGATACCATCTAGATATAGTTTTTGGATGAGGAAGAGCCGAGTTAAATGTGTTTCTGACAAAACTGTAAGCTTTGGGAGAGTAATAATGCAGCGTAGCAGAAAAAGCTTTAAGTTGATTTTCATACTTATGTTTACGACCTAATTGTCTTTGTAAAAATTCTTCATTAGGTTCTATTTGCATTAATGTTTCTAATGTTTCGTCGGTTACTTTACCTTTTAGTTGTTTGATTATATTCGCAAGGGTTGCTGTTCTCTTCTTATAATGATGAACACTACTGCTGAGCCGTTTAATTTTTTTTCATGCATCGAATAACTGCTTCTTCAGTTTACGTTTGCGCGGTGTAACAACCTATAAAAAATGTTCAATGATAAACCATTTATTTTCTCAAGTAAAATGAATATATAAACAAAATTTCCAACAACACATTTTGGTTAATAGTGGTTGAGATAAATTGCAAACAGTTGTTTCTAACTTATTTAATCATGGACTATACAAACTTAAACACCATATAAAATGTGATGGAATAACATATTAGGTTTTTTAAAATTATACTGATTTCATAAACGGCAAAAACTGAATTTAACTCACCATGTCCTTCAAAGTGGGTGGCATTGAAGGTGTTTTCATTTCAGCAAATCCTAAACTACTAAACGATCTTTGCGGTACCTCTACAACAGTTTTCTCTTCATAAAAACCAGCACTTGTTGATGGCCGAGAATAATCCATTACAGGTACATTGCTACCAGACCAAGTACTAGTTGACGGGGCAGCTGCAAATGGCACATTGATAGCAGTTATATCAGTCATTGGCTGCTCGCCAAAAACGACTTGTGTTGATGGCTTGTTTGTTACCTGCATAAATAAATTTGAAACGAATACCATTAATGTAAATTTGCAGGGCTAATTAAATTACGATAAATATCATAACAATATATTACGTGAATGTAACTAGTAGCATAGTTACTAGAGATGAGCGATATATAGCTACCGGTGATTTAATCGCTTCTATTAAAAGATCGCTGTTAGCAGCTGTTATTAAAACACAAAACAACAGCGATTGTGAAAACCGAGATTTACACAAATCATTAGAGTAATTATTTATATGAAATTCATCTTATACTAAAAACTCCATGACAAACAGCAATTGCTGTATTCATAATACACGCAATCGCAGTTTGTGCGAGCGAGTAGAAGTATCTGTATACTTTCCTTCTCGCCAGTATTAGAATACAACATTTCTCCTTTTCTTATAGGTAGAAAACGAAAAACTCATGATACAAATAACGCGAGATATGATAATGAGACTATCTATTTTTAGAACCGTCACGCGCATGGCGTCATGTGGTGAGTCCAATGCAATAATAATATGCTGTCGTACAGTGGAGTTTGACGGTTCATCACAACCCCTTAACAAATTAGGTATTTTACTGATATTTGAGTGCATACAGTTGGAATTAATTTTTTAAGATCAGAATACTATACTATGATTATGTGACATGATGATCAAATCAAGTTTATGAATGTTAACGCCCCCTGTAAATGTCTACGAACGTCTTCTCTACTTTTTAAGTTTGTGTATCACCAATGCTAATTCAGGGCTCCCCTTAATTATTATACTTCACTTGTGCTATATATATATATATATATATATATATATATATATATATATATATATATATATATATATATATATATATATATATATATATATATATGTAATATAAAAATGGAATGGAATGTAACTTTAACCACATTAAACTGACGTATAGAAACTTTTTGATTGCGAATGACTTTGTGTTAAGTGTGTAGTTGGCCTTCTATAACGTTACTCACCATGTGATGTCATAGGAGGGGACGGGGCATATGCGCAATATCATATATCTTGTAAGTCATTATATCATGGAAAAACCTGCTGAATCTAAAATTAAAGCAGCACCGAACTGTAGCATATATATGCCTTCCAACTTTTTCATTATATTAAAATAAAAATAATATGTAGATTTCTCTCATCGTATATTCTTGTAATATGCTAATTTTATAGAACTTCTATTAATAGTAAAAATCTGAGTAGTTTTAAAATTATTATAATTTAAAAGCTATCTGAAGATCATATTGTGGTTTCAATTAAGCGGTTAACACTAACACCTTGTAAGTGTTTAAAATAATAGCATACGCACATGCAGCATTGTAAATGGCTAAACCACAATCGCAGTAGCTGTTTAAAGTCCCTGTTATTTAAAAATAACCATTACTGATAGCAGTGCCATTGAAAAACCGCTGTTTGGCTATATATATATATATATATATATATATATATATATATATATATATATATATATATATATATATATATATATATATATATATATATATATATCACTAATAGTTACATAAATTAATAACCTTGATTCAGTACTTACCAATACAGGTATAGAACTTTTTTTAAAGTATACTGCAAAAGGGTATTTTTCTAAATCATAAGATTCCTCGGTAAAATGTAAATTGCACACATTTGAGTTCATAAAAATATCTTCATCGCTTAAATTTAATGCTCGTTTCCAAGCCTCGTATCTTTAACCAGCTTTGGGAAATCTGAAAATAATATCTCGAATTATCTACTTTATCAGTGACTGAACCTCTAGAAAGATGCAGTAATAGATAAAACGAAACTATTCTACTTTTTTTCTGCTTCTACTGGAACTACATAGGTAAATACATCTAATTCAAATAATAATTGCCAAACAAAATGCTTAATTTCATTAAAAATATTCAATAAATAATGCATTATTAAGATTTTATTTCTTGAAAAAACACAATTGACAATAATAAATGCTAAAGATTTAACAAAAGCAATACAATGTGTAAATACGGACCTGTGAAAACCAATAAACATTTGGCGCCAAACAAGGAAACAGAAGACATGTAAACAACTTACCGAAATAAATGCACAGTTGCTTTATCCTTTTCATAATTGGCACTTTTATTGTACATACAGTTCTTCACAATACACCTTGGCATTTTTTAACTTTTACACTCTTAAAACACTGCTAAAAAACGGCAAAACACACAAGATAACCTCTAATCGCAAATCAACAAACACTTCAAATACTTGTTGACAGCTGACAATAACTTCAAGAGCGGTTGGGGGAACGAATCAAAACAAAACACATTAGCGCGTTATTCAAAATTTTGTTTGTGATTGGACGGTGACAGGAGTGGGAAATCGACAGGCTGCAAACTCGGCTTTGTTCCCTCTAATATATACAACCTCTTTGGAAAAATCCATATCTTATGGTAGTAAGTAAAAAGCGTAGGCAGTTCGAGGGAAACGCAACGTGGTTTGGCCAGAGCCGTATTATCATTATGTTTTTAAGTTATTTAAAATAAAAATCACTTGAAATACAGGTTAATATAGACGCCAAATGGGAAACGTATTCCTATTGGTTTATTTCAAATAATATCGCAAAAGAAACCAATAAGAAAACGTTTCGCAATTCGCGCCTGTATGAACCTAGCTTTAGCCGTAATTTTTTTTTATCTATCAATGGCAGAATCATGGTCTTCTTTTTTAAGCGTTTACAATAAGACAGCAGAGGCACCTGCGCTACGTTCTTATTTAATTATTATCAATTACTATAATGACTACGGATCAGCATTCCCAATTCCATCGACTATTACGAACATGGATATGACAGTTGCAATTAATATATTTTGACATTACATCATTCATTTAACCAAGCTTTTTTCCTGGTAATAAAAAGTTATTAGTTTATTAGTTTGATTGAGATTTCTTACACCTTAATTAATAAAAAGTTCGGGACGCAGCAAGTGCTATGGTAGTGATTTTTTATTAAATGCTTCAAATTTGAATAACTCAGTTTTCTATAAACTTAGAAAGTTTAATTTTGGTATGTAATAAGGTCTTTTCTAAGGCAAGATATCCACCAAATTTCATTAAAATAACTTTGTAATTTTCGGAGAAAAATTTTTTTTCGAAAGAAAATTTAAAATTTGAATAACCCAATTTTATATAAACTTCGAAATTGGAGTTTTGGTACAGAGTAAGGTGTCTTCTAAGGCAATATATACATTAAATTACATTAAAACAGCGTTGTAATTTTCGGAGAAAAAAATTTTTTTCGAAAAAAAACTGAAAATTTTTCCGGAAAACCCCGTCATATTTTCCTGGCCAACGAACTCGTCCAAGCCATTAATAAAAGAAAGGCACTTGGCGAGTTTCATCTAATCGGTCCTAGTTCGCGCACATTTGAAAAAAATCTTGCAAAGTCTCACCATCGATACCTCTCTATTAGTGATTTTTTTAAAACAAAAAAAAAAACTCTGGACGCAGCAAGTGCGTTATGGTAGTGAATTTTCATAAAAATGTTTTTAATAGCAAATATGTTTTTTTGAGAAGGCAGACACCAAATTTGGTTACCAGTATAATCTATATATTAGAAACAATGTGCCATGTTTCATCAAAATAACTTTATTGTTTGAAAATGTACAAAAATTTCCGAAAGTAAACTTAAATTGTTCCCGAAAAAACTGGTTTTCTGGTCAACCTTATAGGTTAATAGCAAATTGATTCAAAATTTGAAACATTTAATGAAAATTCGCTACCATAACGCACTTGCTGCGTCCCGAATTTCTTTTCTTACAAAGATGTATTATATTTCGATGGAAAATACAAAAATGCAATAACATAGGGCGTGTTCGATTAAAAAAATTCACTAAAAAAAGCAAATTTGAATCACCAACGACTTATGGGCCACCCTGTAATTGTGGAAATATTTTTTAAGATGTAGCTTAAGACACCCTACAATTAATGTATACAACTTTGTTTCGTAACTTGCATAATAACGGATATATTGCGCTTTAATGATTTTTTACGAAAATTCGACAAATATGATATACCATTAAACGATAAACTCTATAGCCAACACTACTGCTAAAGCATCAGAGAAAGGGTCTATTTGAAATGAATTTCCTGGGAATATTTTAGTAAAATGAAGGACAATGACGATTGAAACTAAGAGCTCAGGCTTTGTAAAACATTATTCTTGAGACATTTTCCTTCCATAGATCATATTAATTTCAGGTTCATTGCCTAAATAATAACAATTTTGACGTTTAAAATCGCGACTTTGACGTTTTGAGGAAAACCCAAATTTATTTTTCTTTAAATGCCTGTAACTTTTTTGTCCTTTAACCTACAGCGCTAAATTTTGGTAGAAACCTTACCTATAATGATATAAACCCGTTGCCCTTACTTTGTTAATTCCGGAGATATAAATGTTTTTCGATTTTTTTCGAAGAAAAACACAAAATTTTCCGGGAAAACCTCGGCGGATTTTCTTGGCTAACGAACTTATCCAAGCCACTCGCGAAAGGAAGGTACTCGCCTAATTTTATCAAAATCGGTCCATTATTTTTTTAGTTATAGGTGTGACACATAAATATATAAACATATATATATATATATATATATATATATATATATATATATATATATATATATATATATATATATATATATATATATATATATATATATATATATATATATATATATATATAAACATATAAAGTCTGAAACCGACCTCGGATTTGGGTTCCAGGGGTGCTAAATAGCGCTCATTTGAAGAAATTTTTTGAAAATTCAAAAGTCGAGATCTCCTCATTAGTAAATTTTTTTTAAGAAAATTCACTAAAAATGGAAAAATTTAAAAACGCATCATTAAATTTTGTACCTGAGTTATTTATCCTGAGTAGAAGCATGATACTTATAAATAACTAGAGATATAATAATGAGGCTACCTATTTTTAGAACTGTCACGCGCATGGTATCATGTGGTATGTCCAATGCAACAATAATATGCTGTCGTACAGTGGAGTTTGACGTTTCATCACATCTTATAGACTCTTAACAAATGACGTATTTCCCTTAATATTTAAGGGCATACAGTTGTAAGTAATTTTTTATGATCAGAATACTACTGTGATGATGTGACATGATGATCAAATCATGTTTATGAATGTTAACGCCCTCTAAATGTTTGCGAACGTCTTCTCTACTATTTAAGTTTCTGTATCCCCAATGTTAATTCAGGGCTCCCCTTAATTATTATACTTGTCTTGTGCTTATATATGTAATATAAAAATGAAAAAGATTGAATTTAGTGCTGTATCCTATATCATCTGAAAACGACAATATAGACGACGAAGTGGAATGTAACTTCAACCGCATTAAATTGACGTATATAAATTTTTTGACTGCAAATGACTTTGTTTTAAGTGTGTAGTTGGACTTCTATGACGTTACTCACCACGTGGCGTCATAGGAGGGGGCGGGGCATATGCGCATTATCATATCTTGTAAGTCATTATATCATGAGTAGAAGTATCCATAGATCGGACATTGGTCATAATAATTTGTTAACGTATTATGACAAGTAATGTTACGATGGAGAAAGCGTATCCACTATATTACGATATGGATACCTCTACTCAGGATAACGAACTCGGTCACCAAATGTGATCTCAGTTTTATTAAAGAATTAAATTTTTACTAGTCGCCAGTAGATGGTGTGAAAGCTTTCAGGGTATCAAATGTACGTCTTCTTATGGAAAGGTTTTTTTAATTTTTCCATTTTATGTATTAATTAAATTGTAAAAAATCCTTTTAAGAAGCGACTGTTATGGGAGGGCACCGGTATGTTCATCTTCATCCTACCACATTTAAATTCCTGATATCAACATTTGACTATATCATAAGATACAGTAGTTTCCCCGAATGTTTTCACCAAATCTTAATCTTGATTTTGAGCTGAACTGATAGACTTTTTTGGGGGTATTTAAACACCACTCTCTGCTCAACCCTATAAATTTCCAACCTATAACATGTAACATTACTTAAGGCCATGCAGATGATTACTATCTGGCTTGTAAATGTCAAAATATAATAACCATAGAGTACCTATAAATATGCAATATGCGGAGCATGAGGATCCTCCCTTGTAGTACGTTTTTTCTTTAACGTCTGTCTATTACTGCGACTATCACCGGCGCCAGAGAGCAGTTCCATCCGGAGATTTTTCTGAATCCGTTCCTTTCTGTAAAGAAAGTAGGGGTCTTTAACGCCACAACCTGTTAATTTACACTATGTACTGAAAAATAATTTGACGTCTCTACTGCGAATTGAACCCGGTACCCTTTGGTCCAGACGCACACGTTCTTACGCCTGCACCAACGAGGCGGGATAGAAAGTCTTGAATGTCATTTTATAATCTAGAATCTAATTGAAAATAAAATACGTTGCGAAAACCAATTTCATGAATCCAAGGAGGCGTTGTTAGAGCTCTGTGTATTTCTATGCATAGAGACGCATTCTAGGTGCACTTGGGTACAACTTTAGTTTCAAGCATCAAATGTCCTTGTATTAAATATTATACCCTTGTTTAAATGATTTGCATGATAAGCTCCTGTAATTGGTTACACTGACTTATGTGTACATAACCGGATGGTAGTGCCAATTTTAAAATACTTAACTACTCAATCAACCATCTGATGCCCCATTCGTGGTTATCAACGTATTGCTATTTTCATCTAGTGCCTTTTGAGCGATTGAAGAAACTGCAGTGCTCAAGTGTCTTTATGTTTTGAGTACATAAAACATTATAAATTACACATGCTTTATGGTGAACCTATCCTCGAAGGGCAAATATTTTTAAACGTAAGTTTCCACAAGATGGTAACGGGATTATTTTAATAATGTGGCTGTGTTAAAAAGATTACTTTAAAATTTTAGGAGTGCAGCAAGTGCTTAAAGCTTATTTTCGGAAAATGTTTATACTTTCTGAAACAACAAAGCTATTTTAATGAAGTATGGTACTATATAGATTATACTGCCAACCAAATGTCCTTCTTTTAAAAACAAGTCGTATTTGCCCTTAAAAACATTTTTACGAAAATTCGCTACCATAACGCACTTGCTGCGTCCAGACTTTTTATTTATAATTTATAATTTAATTAGAGATTGTTCTAAAGCTTGTGTTCATGTTAACGTCAATTACTTATTAAACAATATTTCCCTATATAACTCCACCGTTTAGGGAAATGGGTAACATATGGGGCCAGTCAATATTTTGTGATGGATTAGCGATTGCCTGATCTCATTTTACTATTTCAATTAATGAACCAATGTTTGTCAGTATATGTTAATTAAACAACAGTCAAATTTAAATTGTATTCTCAGTGAGTGAAGATTGTAACCTGTGATTAACACTGATAGGTACAATTTGGAGAACCCAAGTCGTCACAATACTGTTTTTAGACGTGACGATTGTTTCGCTAACAAAATAGGCCTTATCAGAGGGATCAATAAAACGCTAACTTTGTTAGCGAGGCGATCGTCAGGTCTTGAAACTGTATTGTGATGAATTGGGTTCTCCAAATTGTACCTATTAACTGTATTCTCCCCTAATTTTCATTTTTTTGGTTCCGCCTAGTTTCAGTTAAGCGTCGTTTGAGCAGTCGATTTCAACCACGGACTTATTTTTCTTCTGATTTTCTAAAACGTCTTCCATTTGATTCTTTCCTAGCTCAATACGGTTGAATTTTTACACAAAGTTTCCTAAGAAATATTCAGGAATTTATTTAACTACACGTTTAGGTAATAACAACATCGAAATCTTGTAACGATGAAATTTTGCACACTTACGTAATTCAGTGCGCAAATCACGGAAATGACAAGGAAATTTGCGGAAGACGTTTATTTTGCGAGATATCGTTAATTCTTGGTCGAATTTTGAGGTTATTTTATTTTCTTTCTTTTTTTCCTTTGCATACATATTGAATGGAAATATTTCTTCCTACTTTTTTTCTACATTTCAGATATAGCAAGAGAAGAATTTGCTAATGTGTCTCCTTTTTCGGCTCGATGGAAAGTCATGTCATCTGAAGAAGGTGCATTAGGCAGCGACCTACCTTATTTCCTTATTTTTCATTTGTGACGAAAGAAGAGAAAGCTGATGGTTGATATTTTCTTCAGTTAGATGGCATGTCTTATCAGCTGAACAAGGTGCATTAAGCAACGATATGCCTTCTTTTGGTATGTTTCATTTGTGACGGGAGAAAAGACATCTGATGATCCCCCATTTTGCAGTTAGATGTCATGTCATGTGATCTGAAGAAGGTGCATTAAGCAATGATCTGCCTTCTTTCCTTGTGTTTCATTTATGGCAAAAGAGAAATAATTTATCTTTTCCATATACAGAGTGAAGCATCTAACTAATTCATCAGAGGTTTATAGAGAAATAGAAGAGACATCAGTTTGAAATTTTGGTTGCAGCTATAATACGCTGCCATCTATTTTTCTGTAATATTTTCAATGCGCTGTAACTTGCGGTTGAACCGGGAGTGATATTAGCTTTTTTAATAGAACCCTATAAATATTATTGCATTCTTTAATTCTACGTAAAATTCTGAAGCGGTTGCTTTTTGAACTGTTTGCCTATTTTTAACTGTTCTTGAGATATTTGATTTTTCCAAAAAAATTTTGACACATGCAGTGACTAACTAAAATATTATTATTACCAATAATTGTAACGTTGAAAAGTTTATTCTTGGTAAAGACGTTAACAAAGGAGTGTCCTATCAGATGACGTTAATAGCATTCTAAAAGGTTATACAGGGTGTCTGGTATTTCCGTTCACTTTTGTGTCACTTTAAATGCCAATAACTTTATAATTTCAAATCGAATGACCATACTATTTTCACACCATTCGATGTGGAATTTTATTCTCTATTGATGTTATAGCAAACCCTATAGCTAAAATAAATATTTACACAGATATCACAAAAATGTGAAAAAACTCTTATTGGACTCGTGGGTATTGTCGGAAGTGTGCTTTGGATGGTTTTAAATTTTATATTTAACAAATACTGTAAATATAAACTGACAGATTTGTCTGATAGTTAATAGTCTTATCATGGCTGATAATAATACTTGTGGCAAAATTTTGGAAAGAACTGTGAAAATTTTTAATGGGAGGTATACTCATTCAACTCCTCTCACTAAACTCTAGTTTGAAAGATAGAATAAGACATTTATTAATCACGGCAAGGTGAAAGTTAAGAGAAACAGGCAGAAACCGGTGACAGGTAATGAAGCAAAGAAAATTAATGTTTTAGGGTATTTCAATGCAGATTCTCACGGGTCTATCAGAGGAGTAGATGCTGCAAGTGGAATTTCATATACATTAGTTCAGCGGATACTCAACAAAGCCGGTATGCATAATTATAAATTTCAAAATGTGGTAGCCCTCGTAGATGAGGATTTTTAAAGAAGAGAACTGTTTTGTATGCAGTTAATAGACAGACCTGATGATGACAACTATTTTCTTGAAAGAATTGTTTGGACAGACGGAGCCAAATTTCCAAGAGATTGCATAGTAAATTCTAAAAACCATCACTTTTGGTCAAACCAAAATCCCCATCTAGTTCGGGAAACTAATCATCAACATAAATTTAATGTTAACGTTTTCTGTTTGTTAATGAACCATAAGTTATCATTCTGTATATATAACGACAACTTGTTTTCGGAGAAATATCTAGACATACTGAATTCAAAAGTAGGAGATTTTTTAAATGAATGCACCTCAACAAGAGATTTTCTTGGTATTACCAATTGGATGGTGCTCCCGCACATTTTTCTAGAATTATAACCGAAGAATTGGGCTTGTTGTTTGATTACAGCTGGATTCGGAAAGCTGGACCATGCGATAGGCCTCCAAGATCACCTGCCCTAACACCTCTCGACATCTCTCTTTGGGGTCTTATAAAGAGTAAAGTGTACCAAACTCCATGTAACTCAAGGGAATCTCTTGAGCAGAAAGTACAACTAGCCTTTTCACCATTGTCGCAAAACGAAATACAAAAGTCAACGACTGAAGGTGTCCGAAGAAGAATTATTATTTGTCGTGAAAAACATGGGCGACATTTTGAACAGTTACTTTAGTTTTATTTTTCAATTTTTTTAATTCCATAGAGGAGAGTACCCAAACCCGGGCCCCCATTTGGTTTTTGGCAACTACAAACTACAATATTGGGGGCAGAAATATTTTTGTAGCTCTAAGGTATAGTTTATATAGTTACCCATCAAATATATTTCACTTGGCTTAGAAAATGAAAAAAATTCGGAGAAAAAAATGTTCTCAGCAAACACTGTGTTTTATCGATTTCTAAAAGAGGGTTCCTAAAGTGGGCCCCAAGCCAACAAAATGAGAAATGTTGAATGGTGATAAAAATGGGGATATTATAAATAAAACATTGTAAACCTATTGCAACCTACACTATTTAATGTTTCAAGAATACAAAAAATTAAAAAAAAAAACAAAAAAAAACTAATGCGAAAAAACAAATTACTCAAAAACTCAAAAAATGTTATTTATTTGCAGAAATCGCAAATGTACGCATCTTTCTCAGCTCCTGCACAATCAACATGGGCCCACAATGAACACATCATGCACATAACCCACAGCTCGCCCCTAGTGTCTTGGGAAAATTTTATATTGCAGAACATACACTCTGCATCGTCATTATCTGATGGCGATATTCCCGGAGAAGCTTCTAGTTCGGAAGAACCTGAGGATACCTCGCCGTTCGATTCTTCACTGCTAGAATATTCAGTCATGTTAAGACGTTTTTTTACTGCCTCCTGCCTTGACTTTGGTTGTTGTGTAGCCTTTGGAACAGATGTTGATCCACGCCCACGGCGACGACTACATGCTGGCGGTTTTGATTGTGGATTCGGATGAGCTCTAGCTTCTATAGCTTGTTCTAAATTAGTTTTATATGGGGAGGAAGTTATTATTGCAGAACTGCATGCCTTTCGTCCCCTGGTAGAGGCCCTCTTCTTTATGCGCGGAATGGGGGCGAATTGGAATGGGCTTGTCTGAAAAGCCTTCGACCCACTTTCTGATATTTCTCGTGATGACAAACCGGATGTCGAGGGCACAGCAACATGACACGTTTCAGATGTTGATGCCTTATTGAGATCTGCTAGGTCTACGACTTGTTCACTGGCATTATCTTCTTTATGCTCTTGTTCTTTTTCATTTACTCCTTGTTGAGAGTTATGCATCTTCTGCAGCTTGCTGGCTTCTTCCATGTATTCTGCATCCGTAAATTTGTTTCTGTCCATGGGGTAAATGCCTGTCACTCGAAACCCGTTGATTGCAATTTGAGCGGTCTGGCACCTGATATAAGCTCTTCCAAACAACTCCATCACATCAAAGGCACTTACAGAACGATCATTGTGGCGTAACCACTGCCTGATTTCTTCGCTGTAATACGTCTTTAGGGGGCCCATGAAAGTTCTGTCCAGAGGTTGCATCTTGTGTGACGAGTGTGGAGGCAGTGAAACGATTGTAACGTGATTTGTCCTAGCCAAGTCGATTAAATCAATGTTTTGCGTATGACTGTAATGACCATCCAAAATTAGAAGCACAGGATTGTCCTCTGTAGGCTTGACAAACTGTATAAAATGTTCAAACCACTTGGTAAAAATATTAGTCTGGATCCATCCTGAGGGGTGAGCTGCAAAAATTGTTCCCGGTGGAGCCCCTCTTTGTAGTTGAACGTTCATATTTTTCCGTGGAAATACTACCAAGGGGGGAACGAATGAACCAGCAGCATTCATGCACACAACGATTGTAATTAGTGCTCCCCGTTCCGCAGATGTTAACGCCACTACCTGTCTTTTACCACGCAAACCAATTACTTTCGCCACTTTAGATTGCACAATCGTGATCCCACTCTCATCTACATTGTAGATTCTGTTGGGAGTGTATTTGCCTTTTTCATGAATGCCTTCAAGCAGTTTGAAGAATTTTTCAGTATTGTCTTTACTGAATCCCAAGGCTCTAGAATAGGATGTCCCTGTAGGCTTCCTTTCAGACAATTTTGATTTGTGGCGTTGTAAAAAAAGTTTCACCCATTTTTTCCCAGCCATTTCATTGCTAAAAGGATGTTTGATATTATTCCTTTCAGCTATCTGAAGAGCCATTCTTCGCAAGTCTACTCGAGTAAGCCCAAAAAATGAGGCTTCCATAGCTAAACAATAATCCACTAATTCATCCTCCAGGTTTTTGCACAAAACTGTAGGTCTACCCACTTTGGTTTGTGCTGCCTCCATGGGGGTTCCATATTTTTCTTTTGCCAACCTTTGAAGCGTCGACCTAGGCACGTTGTACATTCTACTGGCCTTCTTCAATCCCAACTTTTTTTCCCGAACAGCATTAATAGCTTTCGCCATGTCTGCTGAGGACCAGGATCTTAACTTAGTTGTTTTCGGCATTCTATCGTTGGAATCTGCAACATAATTCCAAGAAGATAAGACCTTCCCAAAATTAACCCATTTGGGGCATTTAACATTACAATATGGGGGGCCCGCTTTAGGAACCTTGATGGGGCCCGAGTTAGGCACCAACGTAGTCATTTTTCGAGACCCCACAACTTTTTGCCTGAGCATGCAAACTAAATTGCGATACCATAATCAGATAGCTCTCACAATGCCGTTTAAGAATATATATAGTTTAAAGGACTTACCGAAAAATACAGCGTCAATAATTCGATGTAAACACAAACACGAAAAAACTTTGTGGTTGAACAATCTGAGAAACATGCGAAAGTTCGGTAACAAGTGAAGATACCGACTACGGCTGGCGGGACTCATGCGACCGTATAATAAACTATCAGTTAAAAGTGTTTCCGAAAGATGACAGCACTATGCTGATCCAGCAACAGGGGGGCCCGCTTTAAGGGAGGGGCCCGGATTAGGGCACTTTCCTCTATTGTTAATTTTTGTGATGTACATGTTTTGCGTAAAAATGTCCATAAATTGAATGTAAATATTCATTTTAGCTATAGGGTATGCCATAACATATCAAAAGTCTGAACGCACCAAGTGCGTTATGGGAGTGAATTTTCCAACAAAAATGTTTTATACCTTTTTTTGCACCATAGAAATATAAATTTTGGCATATAGTTTCCTTTTAATATCGTAAACTTACATACCAACTTTGGTTACCTTAACTTTTCCATTTTTTGAGATAACATTTTTTTCCAAAAAAGCCCAAAATTTTCCCGGAAAACCTGCTTAGATTTCTGGATAACGAACTTATCCAAGCCACCTACAAAAGGAAGGTACATGCCAAATTTTATCAAAATCGGACCATTACTTTAGTTATCGGTGTGAAACACATAGCTTTATATGTCAAATGTCAATTTCAACTTGGGATATACGATGAAAAGAAGGGTAATTTTCAGAGACACATAAACAGTTAAGGGGGTGCACTAATTGGGTGAAAATGAATTAGAATAGTGAAATACACCCTTCTTTAGCTCGATATAAAACGAACGACCCCCGAAAATGTGTAAAACATGTCGCAAAAGTGAGTACAACTTACATTTTTCCTACAAAAATGTCCAAATAAATCCAAAAGTTGACTTTTGCCCTCATTTTTATTGTGATTTTCGTCATATACACCCTAAAACACGTCTATATACAAAATTTCATACAAATCGAACACATACGGTTTAAACAAGATCTCATTTTTGTTTAAAACGCCTGAATAAGTTTGTCACCTTTGAGCCTGAAATTATAATTTTGATCAGGTTGACTAAACCAAAATCATACTGGCCATTAATAGGGAAAAATAACTGCTACGTGTATAATTTGGCAGATATTTTACTTTTCTAAATATTAATTAAGTTTCCTTCTGGAAATCTTTTGTATAACTTAAATGGAAGTTGTAATACAAATGTCTTTTAAAGAGACCTACACTATTTACAGATGTAGCAAAATTTAATTCTTTAGCTTCATAGAAAATTGTTTTGGGCATTTTTCTCAAAAGAAGTTAGAACGCAAGCTTTTTTGATAATAGAGAGATATCGATGGTAACACTTTCGAAAGAATAATTTAAATGTGCGCGTACTGCGACCTCTAAAATCGATCTTCAAGGTCTGTGTAAGTTTAAAGTATTAACTTTACTAATATGCCGTATAATAATAGTGTACAATTCTTATAAAAATTCTCTACTATAACGCACTTGCTGCGTCCCGAAATTTTTATTATTATTTTGCTTATTGTGTTAGTTTTTATCTAGACACAGCATTTGACATCCCCATGACAGTAGTCAACTGAAAAAAGTTTGACATATACTTTGCCATTACTGTCAATCGATAATTCTTCCATTCAAATTATTATATCTAAAATAATTTTAATTAACAGATAAACTGCTTACGCAGAAACTGCAGACAGACCTGCAATATATAACTATCAGATTATCAAAGTAAATAGTGAAACTGATTATGGTAATTTTGTTGCAGCCGCCAGAAAATGAACTGCAAAAAGGGGAACGGGTGATGTCTGAACATCAGTTGAGGGTGCAGCGCTCACTGCAGAAACTCACCATCCCAGACTGGTACAAGACTTCCCAGGTGCCAAAAGAGGGTTTCCTACTCAAGAAGCAATCTACCCGCGAGACCAGATGGGCTGGAACCAGCAGCAAAACTACCTCACTTAGTAGCCTAGGTTCATGTACCCAGTCACCTGTTATCTTAAGTCCCACACCACAAACTCAGCCTTTTGTTCGGTGGTCAACGTCAAAGCTAAACTCAACCGCTTCATCCCCTTGTGCCTCAACGAGAAGTAGTTTTAATGCACGTCAGACGAATGGCTCAATTTCCCCCTCATCAGTAAGAAGCAGCTTTAGTTACAGACAACCGTACTTGGGTTGGCGATCACAAGAAAGACTGTCGCGACCTAGGACCCCCGCGGAAAGATTAGCGAATACTATCCTCTCCCACAGTGCCCCTCCTCAGCCACAAGAAAGTCCCGAGATCCAGACTTCAATCAAAGAAGTCACCTCGGCCATCGTCCATTATGTAAGTGGATTGAGGCCAGAAGACAATAAGAGTTACGAAAGTCAGGATACTGTCAGCCAAAGAAGTTCTTCTGTTAGTCCAAGGGGTAGCCAGAAGTTGTGTTGGCTGGAGAGCTCTTTTGTGGGCACGCGACCACTAGATTCGCCCCAGACACCGGTAACGCTATCGGAAAGTCAGTGCTCGACACCTGCCCCTCATATGAGCCTCCGATTAGACCTCCAAACACCAAATGGTGAGTCAATACATGCTTAAATATATGTTAGGTGTGTTCCGGGATTCCATAGCATTTATATCTTGTCAAGTGTATAGTGTAGATTATTTTTATTTTTGTTATGTGTCTTGTTTCATTCTGCTCTCTTGTGGTGCTACTATTTGTTAATGTCTGTAACTGACTTTTGAACGAGAATGTCACCTCATAGTTTACAGGGATGGTAAATTGTGATGGTTTTGATGTTGTTTTGTTTTTGTTTTTATTTACATTCTTACATTTCATATTAACACACAGAGTTTATTCTATAGCCTTTGTAAAAATTGGATAGTGTAGCTTTAAACTGACATATCACCTTTTTTATAGTTGAATAGAAACGTTATTATTATCATTACAATTTAAAATATGCAGCCAATTGTTTCGTACAATATATTTCACCTTTAAAAAAATAGTGCTGCAAATTAAATCATAAACTTCCACATAGCTATGATATTGTACTCTCCTCAGAAAGACACTCTCATGAAATTAATTTAGGGTCCATGACTTGACCACAAAGGAAGTGTTCGCATTTATGTACCCATAAACTTTATATTAATCGGGTTTGTTCATTACCAAATCATGTTTTCTATATGTTTTGACACTTTTTACGACGTTTAAGCGAAAAAAAAAATTGTCGCCGATACCATACGTCCACTTATTGACGATGTGAAAGTAATAGAGATCATTTTGTTAACTATTTTTACTATTTGTGGTATCTAATCTAGCAACTATTTAAATGTAAGGTCTTACGGTTGTGATACTTTTGACTTGACAGCTTTATTGCAGATTTGGGGAATTTTTAGATAACCTCACCTAACGTTTTAGATAAACTGACTGCTGACAGATCAAGTTTGTTATCTTACATGCACGTTGACAATATTTTTACCTTTGGTTCCTTTTCTTTGCTGTGTTATTTACATTACACCTTCTTCCCCTCGAGGGTCTCAGTCTTCCTTAGAGGGAGTGTGCAGTCAAGGTCCGGACCTAGGTCATTTGCTTAAGCGCGGACACACGAAAGGTGAGTGTGAATTTCTGCTGGGGTGCATTGTGATGTGGTTTTCCCTTTCACTACCTTTATAATTGTTTTAAACCTTTTGCCTTCCCCCAGCTTTTCACTTGGTTAAAACAGTGGTCTTTCGGGGGCGAAGGCCTGGCGGGGGGTTTTGACATTTTCCAGCAGCATATTATAACTACTTAACAGTAAAATGGACGTTTTCTTGGTAAAGGTTTACTTTCGAGGCGCGTGTACGATTTTCATGAAATTTTGTATAGAGACGTTTAGAGTGTAGATGACGAAAATCGCAATAGAAATCAGGGCAGGAGCCAACTTTTGGAGTGTCTTGGGCATTTTTGTAGGAAAAACGTAAGTTGTACTCACTTTTGCGGCATGTTTTAAACATTTTCGGGGGTCGTTCGTTTTATATCAAGCTAAAGAAGGGTGTATTCCACTATTCTAATTCATTTTCACATAGTTAGTGCACCCCCTTAACTGTTTATGTGTCTCTGAAAATTACCCTTCTTGAAATTGACATTTGACATATAAAGCAAACTTAATGTCAACGTATCTATTTTGAGATCACCATAGCAACAAGAATGACTAATTATAGCGCAGTGAAATTTCAGATTTCTAACACCTAATTTTAGCAAATTTTCACAAGTAAAGTATACCTAATAGAGAAGTCCGAATTTTTTAATTTAGTTTTAGTGAATTTTTATTAAAAAAATTCACTAATAGAGAGGTATCGATGGTGAGACTTTGCAAAAATTCTTTCAAATGAGCGCGAATTAAGACCCCTAGAACCCATATCCGGGGTCAGTTTGAATTTTTATATGTTTATATATATATATATATATATATATATATATATATATATATATATATATATATATATATATATATATATATATATATGTATCCGTCTGATAACTCAAAAAATAATTAACCGATTTAGATGAAACTCGGCAAGTGCCTTTCTTTTATTAATGTCTTGGATGAGTTCGTTGGCCAGGAAAATCGGACGGGGTTTTCCAGGGAAAATTTTGAGTTTTCTTTCAAAAAAAATTTTTTTTCCGAAAATTTCGATAAAATTTGGTCTACATATTGCTTTGGGAAATACCTAACTATGCCAAAATTCAGCTTTCTAGGGTTACAGAAAATTGAGCTATTCAAATTTGAAACATTTATGTTTAAATCATAAGTATGTGGTTGCTGTTGGTTAGTCAATGCTTCTCTTATTGACTCATGAAATTCATTTTTAAGTTTCCGATAAATGTCAATAAATACTGAATTCACTGATTGTTAATCATTGGTAGCATTTACGATTATATATAACCCTATTGTAATTTATTATCATTTATCACCTCTGTAGTTAATTATTTTTTTCCTTACAACTCGCAGCGTTTTTAGTCAATTGTTGTTATTAATAGTCAATAGTTTCTTTCCGAATACACACAGCTTCCATTGTCTTCTGCTTCTGCCGCTGTTACAGTCCTTTTATTTAGAGGTAGAGTTGTAACCACTCATACAGCCAGTGTTTTTTAACCACGTGGCTGGGGGACTGACCGAATTCATTCCCAGTTGCTGTTGATTTACTCATATTCTCTTAATATGTTTGAAGATGTGGTGTCTACTTCATTCCAAGTCACTATTAACCGACTATTTATGAAATCAAATAAGTAAATTAAATCGATTGTCATAAAATATGTAGTGTATTAAGACAAGGGAAAAAGAAATAAAACATATATAACTGTGCACATTTTAATTATATTTTAGGGTGCTTGAGAGAGGTATTGTCACAGCATAATATCTTATTAAAGTTCATTTGTAAATAGGTTTAATTTTTATATGTTATATATATATATATATATATATATATATATATATATATATATATATATATATATATATATATATATATATATATATAATAACTAAAAAAATAATTAACCGATTTCGATGAAACTTGGCAAGTGCCTGTCTTTTATTAATGGCTTGGATGAGTTCGTTATCCAGAAAAATCCGACAGTGTTTTCCGGAAAAATTTTGAGTTTTCTTTCGAAAAAATTTTTTTCTCCGAAAGTAACAAAGCTGTTTTAATGAAATTTACTATATATGTTGCCTCAACCTTACTACCTACCAAAATTCAACTTTCTAAGTTTAGAGAAAATTGAGTTATTCAAATTTTAAATTTTCTTTCGAAAAAAATGTTTTTCTCCGAAAATTACAAAGTTATTTTAATGAAATTTTGTGGATATCTTGCCTTAGGAAAAACCTTACTACGTATTAAAATTAAACTCTCTAAGTTTATAGAAAATTGGGTTATTTACATTTGAAGCATTTAATAAAAATTCACTACCATAACGCACTTGCTGCGTCCCGAGTTTTTGGTTAAAGGAAATTAAAGGCTTTTACTACCAAACAAACTGATTTATTCACAAAGCCCTACGGGTTTCAACACATTAACGTGACTGTCTGTAATCTTTCTGTAATTGAGACAGAAAATTTGTCTAAACCCCTGAAGATGGCACGTTAATGTGTTGAAACGCGTAGGGTTTTGTGAATAAATCAGTTTGTCTGGTAGTAAAAGCCTTTAATTTCCTTTAACCATGCCAAACCCAGACGTTATGACGTTTAGAAATAATATTTAGTTTTTTGTCTATCTATTAACCTACGCAAATTTCTTGAAATTTAAAAGGACTTCTGTGATGCACTTAGAATATAATTGTACAACTTTTGTCTAATTTGACCAACGGCATTCAAAATCCCCCACCCCGTTCGAAGGTATCTAAATACATATTACATGCCATGGCAACCCCTTATTTGTCTATGAAATTTTGTATCGCGGCTTAAAGGTAGTAACTAAGTTAGATGAGTCATATGTGATACATAGTTGGGATTCGTAATTTTTACTCTATCCAATGGTATAAAAATGCGATATGGCTCCCATAAGAAAAACAAACGTTTGTCCATGGAAACTCAACATCTAGAAAGTCTAGTTAAATTCTCAACCACTCGTTGGATAGCTCGTTACCAGTCACAGAAACTCACCAATTTTAGCGACAGTCGCTTTGAGAATATATTAGATATTAAAGAAATAAGAAAATGCAAGTTTTCAGTTTCTTTAGGATATTTCAGGAATTATAGGATCTATTCAAAATGTATCTTCAGATTATGAATAAGCATAAAATGGCGCACGTTTTTTGTAATTTAACCGACTGTGTATGTCTCATGGTTTGGTAGATCCCAAAACTGACTGCAGGGTGTCACTAAATTGGTTGGACAAATTTCGGTAGGTCATGAAATTAAGGTGGGTAAGTCCTATAAAAAAAAATCGAAAAGCGCTTTGTTACAGAGATACGGGGTGATAAATTAAAATTAAGATTTTAATGATAGATTAAAAAGAAAATGTGAATTACTCACAACTCTGACGAGATTAATCATCACAAGTGCGAATAAAGTCAAGCAAATAGAGACCACAAGAAATTAATAATTTAGACAAAACTGAAATTATTCCTACAGCACACGTATCCACAAGTTCTTCTTTAAAATCACTAACTTATTAGAATAAAGTATTTAAGAAGTTATCAAGCCAGTGGCGTGCACGTTACGTAAAAACATATGCTATTAAACCCCCAGATCTCCGCCAATGGATGTAATAATTTTATATAGATAACCCCAGTTGATGAGCAATATTTATTTCAATCCTGGACACAAGTTTGAAGAAGAGTGAATAAACGATTTTTAATTTTTCAATTAAAACCATAATTTTTTGTGAATTTAAACACCCTGTGTCGCGGTAACGAAGCGCTTTTTGAATTTTAATGAATTTTTAAACAAATTTCACTAATAGAGAGGTATCGATGGTGAGACTTTGCAAAAATTTTTGCAAATGAGCGCGAATTTGGGCCCCTAGAACCCATATCCGGGGTCAGTTTCAATTTTTATATGTTTATATATATATATATATATATATATATATATATATATATATATACATATATATATATATATATATATATATATATATATATATATATATATATATATATATATATATATATATATATATATATATATATATGTGTGTATATGTATATGTATCCAACCGCTAACTCAAAAAATAATTAACCGATTTTGATAAAACTCGGCAAGTGCCTTTCTTTTATTAATAGCTTGGATGAGTTCGTTAGCCAGAAAAATCTGACACGGTTTTCCGGGAAAATTTTGAGTTTTCTTTCGAAAAATAATTTTTTCTCCGAAAATTACAAAGATATTTTGATAAAATTTGGTGTACATATTGCTTTGGGAAAGACCTAACTATGTGCCAAAATTCAGCTTTCTAGGGTTACAGAAAATTAAGCTATTCAAATTTAAAACATGTATGTTTAATTCCACCGCCTTTCATTGAATAGTTTATATGAGATCTAGTTGTGGTTGTCATGGTAACGTTTTTGATAGGACTTGCCCACCTTAATTTCATGAGTTATATCACCTCCCGAAGTTGGTCTAAACAATTTAGTTACGACTTTTGACGACTCTCAAAAGATAGTTTATCAACTTTTTGCATCGTTTTAATTTAATCATTCCCTCAGAAACTTTATAGGGATGTGGGAACAGTTCCCGTTATTTCATTTTTACCGGTGAAATAGATTGTACTACTTTATAATAACTATAACAAAGGCGGTAAATAAACACTGTGTGGTATGAATTTTATTTCGAGACAAAAACGATATATGCTGTTTTCACGAAATTAACCTTTCAAGTTTTTAACCAAATATGACTCTGTGTATAAATCTTATATAAGTGTGTTAATATCGTAATTTAATAGGTAGAGTTTTATTAATATTATATTATTAGTAAGAGTTTGTACAAAGTTAATTTGTAAGTTCATTAATTATCATTGTACTTTTAGTAGGTAATGTTTTACTTGTAGTGCAATTTAATGTATTTTATCTTATATATTTTATTTGTCACTGCATCATCACACTATTCTTACGTTTTATTTTTGTGCAACCTAATCTGCTTTGAATTTTGAATGTTATTTGAAATGAGAAGTCAAATTATTTGGTTGGTCTTTTATAATGTCATGCTTGTATTTATTGTTTTTAACTGTTCCTTGAGTTCTCATCTTTATTTAGATACATATATGCATGTAAAATATCACAGCAATAAATTGTTTTTATTTTTTGTAGTTGTTTTTTATTTTGTTTATCACTTTTGGGTTGTCACTGTATAGTACAGGCAATAGAGGAGCCCGTTACTCTTGTCCATAATGCACTAAACTACAGGAGTTATTTTTTTTTGATAGATAGGTTCAGAATTACGTACTGAATGTAAAAACACAAAATCCTTACAAATTAGGAGAGCGGAAGTACCGACATTTTGAGAAAAACCGTTTCGGCGTATATCTCCATAACCGTGCACTTTAGGCCAAAAATGGTAATGACCTTTAGTGTAGATAATTGTATTTATCATCTTTTTTGTTAAATATTTTTTTTGTATCACTCACCGTTTACAACTTATACGACTATTAGCATTCATTTATTGACTTTTTTACCCATATCTTTGTTAATAATTGTTTAAAAAATAAAATGCTTATAACTTAACTTTTAAACCGACAAATTTCCTACAATTTTTACTAAAAACTTTTTTTTGTAAAATCAATATTTTCAAAGTTATAACGCCATAAATGTTGCACTTTTCAATCGACAAATTTTTCTGGAAATATTTTAGTAAAATGGTACAATGACGGTTGAAGCTAAGACTTCAGGCTTTGTAAAACATTCTTCTTGAGACATTTTCTTTCCATAGCTTATATTAGTTTCAGGTTCTTTGCGTAAACGTTGCCAATTTTGACGTTTTAATTCGCGACTTTGACGTTTTGAGGAAAACACCAATTTATGTTTCTTTAAATGCCTATAACTTTTTTGTTTTTTAATTTACAGACCTAAATTTTGGTAGGTAATTTACCTATAATAACATAAAATCGTGTACCAAATTTAGTTGCCCTTACTTTGTTACTTCCGGAGATATGATTTTTTTTTTAAGAAAACACAAAATTTTCCGGGAAAACCTAGGCGGATTTTCTTGGCTAACTAGCTTATCCAAGCCACTTACAGGAGGAAGGTATTCACCAAATTTAATTAAAATCGGCCTATAAGTTTTTGAGTTATCGGTGTGATATATGTATATATATATATATATATATATATATATATATATATATATATATATATATATATATATATATATATATATATATATATATATACATTTAAACTGACCCCGGATATGTGTTCTAGGGGGCATAATTAGCGCCTATTTCAATTAATTTTTTTCAAAAGTCGGGGTCTCCTCATTAGTGAATTTTTTCAAAGAAAATGCACTATGATTTTTTTTGAAGAAAACACAAAATTTTCCGGGAAAACCTAGGCGGATTTTCTTGGCTAACTAACTTATCCAAGCCACTTACAGGAGGAAGGTATTCACCAAATTTAATTAAAATCGGCCTATAAGTTTTTGAGTTATCGGTGTGATATATATATATATATATATATATATATATATATATATATATATATATATATATATATATATATATATATATATATATATATATAAATTTAAACTGACCCCAGATATGTGTTCTAGGGGGCATAATTAGCGCCTATTTCAATTAATTTTTTTCAAAAGTCGGGGTCTCCTCATTAGTGAATTTTTTCAAAGAAAATGCACTAATAATAATTTTAGAAAAAAAAGTTTTAAGTAAAAGTTCTAGAAAATTTATCGATTGAAAAGTTAAGTTATAAGCATTTTATTTTTTAAACAATTATTAACAAAGATATAGGTAAAAAAGTCAATAAATGAAGTCGTATAAGTTGTAAACGGTGAGTGATACAAAAAAAATTATTTAACAAAAAAGATGAAAAATGCAATTATCTACAATAAAGGTCATTACCATTTTTGGCCTAAAGTGCACGGTTACGGAGATATAGGTCGAAACGGTTTTTCTCAAAATGGCGGCACTTCCGCCCTCCTAATTTGTAAGGATTTTGTGTTGTTACATTCAGTACGTAATTCTGAACCTATCTATCAAAAAAAAAAAAAAATAACTCCTGTAGTTTAATGCAGAAAAAAATTCTCTATTGCCTGTACTATGTATGTTCATGTGGTAATGATTTCGTTATATGCATCTGGGTAAGTCATGGCTTTAGATGTTTTATGTTTTGGGTTCATTAGTTTCAGGTAATTATTTTTGAAATTTCCCTAGGACCATGAAAGAGGCACGCTTTAACACAATTTTATATTACGCTAATTCTTGTAATTTTTATATAATGGCCACAAAATACAACGAGAGTTTGAAACAGTGTTTAATTTAATTAATATTCTGTTGATTTCTGGCAGACCTCAGAGGCCTGAAACTGGTAGTAAAAGTGGATTTAGACGCGAAGGCTGTGCCAAAAATTATTATTATTTAAAAAAAAACTAGCAAAAAAACCAAATTCTGATATACAGCAGTGTGGAACAAATGGGAATTTTTTATCAGTTGTACAACCGAAATATAGATGTCGCTAAAAGTTGGTGCATGTTCAATTACTATCATAGGTAGTTGCATATAGAATAGCTTTGAGTCAAAGAGCATGTAGGGTGTCCCCTAAAAAACCTTTTAAAGTAAAACACTTCCGTTTTAGAAAATACAACAAATAATATTAACAATGAGTAAAATTGTTTATAATTAAATAATGTGCTCAAACATAAAGTCGTGGTTTTCTATTGGAAAAATAAATTGTTGGAAATTTTGAAAACTGCTCTATAAGCTTTCTATTATCATAATAATATTTAAATCTTGTGTTCTAGCTCCTTTAAAAAAAACTTTGAAGGCCCAAAAATCAATGTTCGATGACGGTAGAAAATTAAAATATAATGAATCCAGGTACTGCAAGTCACTTTAAAAGAAACTTGTATTACAAATTTTAGGAAAGTTACAAAAACTTTTCTGAAGGAAACTTAATTCATACCCAAGAAGTCAATTTATTATTCAAGTAACTTACTTACTTGAACAACTAATTAACAAATATTAACGTTAATATTCTTATTCCTTGATTTCCATTTTTCCATGCAATCAATTACTATTTACAACGGCGTACCCAGGATCAAAACTAGGGGGGCAAGCCATGGTCGTTCAGGTTGTAACATCTTATCGCGGAAAAGGTGAATGAAACCAAAATTTTAAGAAAATTATGTATAATTATAGCAATGCTTTATCAACTAAGTTATTACAATCATTTGCTTGAAAAAGAATTATTCTAGTTACATGTCTTATAGTAGTATAATTTTTCTTGGATTTGTACAAAACTTATTCAAAACTCTCGTTTCAATCCAGTCCTGATTTTCCTTGAAGAATTTCCGATGGACGCTCATCAAACACAACCCAGTCAGTCTGTCTTCTCCCATTGTACTTCTCAGCCAGGTCTTTACCCTTCGAAGGGTACTGAAAGATCGTTCAACAGTAGCTTTAGTTGATGGGAAAGCACTTAAAATGAGGAGTTCATGCCTTGTTGCAGGGAAAAAAATATCAGCCTCCTCCAAAAGTGCAGCCACTTCAATATCCTTTAATTTGTCTCATGCTAAATCCTTCTTTTTCCACAGATTATACCACAAATCTAATTCTGCAGAGATATCACCCAACTCATAAAACTCCATGAAAGATTTTGCATTTTTCTCCAAATCTTTTGAAGTCATTTTTAGCATGTATGAAGGATGAAGATGGGATAAGGCAAAAGCAGGTGTATTTTCGTGTGAGAATCTAACATTCAATGATAAAGTTAAAGAGTCAAGATAAGGGATGATCAACGACCGTCTCCAATATTCAGTCGCAGTTTCAGATGGCGGATTACTTCTGTGTATTTGCTTTTGAACAATTCGTGGGACTGTTAACTCAACGCCGACTTTCCCCGCGATATCATGTGATTTTTCGAGTAATTCATTAGAAACAATTCTCAATTTCTTGTCGATCCTTCTTGATGACATCAAGGATTGCACCAATATGTTTCCTCACCATAATCAAATCCATATTTTTACTTTGTAGAACGTTCACAACGGGTTCCAAAATCGCAGAGTACTTTGCAGTCATGACTAAACCTACGATGAAAATTGGTTTAGTAACTGCACAGTGCAATTGATAGCATAGTTTCCTTCGACCGAGAGATGTTCTAGCGCATTGACGATTTCATGGAAGCTGCCTGAAAACTTTCTAATGCTCTTGTATTTCTCAGACCATCTGGTCTCACTGAGCCTTGATAGATTAGGAGCCGAATTCCTGCGGGCTGGCAACTCACGAAAGAAGAATATTGTATCCTTAACTGTTGCAATTAAGTTTCTTATTTCCGGTAGTTTGCTAGCAACATTGACCACAAGATTTAGTTTGTGGCTTGAGCAATAGAAAAATAAAGATTTATTGTACTTTTTCTTCAAAATGGCCTGTACACCACCTTCTTTTCCAGCCATCGTAGAACATCCGTCAAATCCAAACCCAACACAATTCTCTGCTGAAAGATTCTGACCAACTAAAAAACTGAATTGTGCTAGCGATTGTAGGGGCATCTTGAGATTTCAGCTCAACATAGCCTACAAATTCCTCTCTGATTTTTTCTTGATTCTCATCTTAAAACCGCAATCCGATAGAAAGCTGTTCTTTTCCAGCGATATCTCCTGTTTCATCGGCCATTACAGCGTAAGCTTTTGCTTGTTTACAATCTTCAATAATTCTTTCTTTGACAACTTCACCACATAATCTTATAATCTCATTTTGAATTTTTGGTGAAGTGTACACTGCATTTTTTCGACATGTATCCAAATGATTCTTTAACTTCACATCACCACAGTCAATTCTCAAATTTAAAAGCTCAAAGAAAACCCCCTCATCTCATTTCCTCTAAGTGGCAAATCATGAGTTCCACAAAATATGATACAAGAAAATAATTGATGACAATATTTGTTTGTTTTCTTCAATCATCTTATGGTGACCACTTTCTAACTGTACATCAACTGGAACATTTTCAAGGAACGCTTTTGCAGCAGCTGTTGAAGTTTTGTGGTAGTGACTGCCGACGCGTTTTCTACAATCTTCATGTATATCTTTCAACTTCACGTATGACCTTACCATAAATGACCCCAAAACTCCTTTAACTGTAGCAATACTAGGAGGAAAAAGAACACAGGGCATACATAGAGCACCTTGAGTACACCAACCAAGGAGTATATTGATGTAACCAGCGGCGGTTAAATTTTCTTTTCAAATGGCTGTCATCAGAACCAAAATCGTAATTTGATGGTGGAACCCAGGGATTTGTAAGCAAATCCTTCCTTTTTCTCTGATGGCAACTTAAGGGCATGACCAACATAACGACCAATGTCATTTTCATGGTAGCCATCGTATTCTTCAATCGTTTTAAATGTCCCAGGAACAGCTACGTGTAGAGGTGAAGACTTACTAGACCATTGTTCTATAATAGACACAGAATCCGATGGTTCGGTCAGTTTAGTTCCATCTTCATCATCATCACTGCTTCCACTTCCACTACTGTCATCTTGATCCTTTTTCCGTTCGAGAGGTTTTCTGCCTGAAAATAATAGAAATTGACATAATTGAAATTTCAATAAAACAGACTTATCCGTTAGGTGAAGACAATACGAAATTCATTTCTTTAACCTATATCAATAAATCCAGCAATAGATTGAAATCATTTTTATCAAATTTTAATTTAAATATTGCGTTGAGAACAAACAATAATCTCAGTAAATACATTAAGAACAATAAAGCACGGAGGTTGAAAGAAAATAAATCAGGTGTCTTATCAACTAAATTGCGGCAGTTGCGATAAATTTTATCTCGGAAAAACTTTTAAACTCGTATTTCAGAGCACAAAAGAAGTTTTGATTTGGATAATGGTATTTCGGATTACGCGACTCATTTAGGAAATGAAAATCATAATTTTGATAAAGTGTAAACCTCATTTTGAAGTAATTTTCATTATATGATAAATTTAATTTAAAATTTTATATTCTACATAAATTGGGAAATTACTTAACTTACCTTTTCCAAACCAGTTTCTTATATCCATTTAGGCAGCCTCGGTGTTCTCCAAATGTAAATAAGAAGGTAAACTAATAAACTATAATAATTGGTTGTTTAAAAAAATACTTAGTAGTAAACACCAACAGTTCAACTAACATACAAATACTGATCAAGTAGCGGCGGGCGGGTCAGTTTATATAGTGATGCGGACATGCGGAACTCTCTAGATCGAAGGGGAAGGCGGAGACCTTTCTAGAAGATTTCCTTTTCTCTCATTGGCTGTCGCCTGTAGACTCTAGCGATCTCTCAGTCTTTCTCGAATCCCACTAACTGGCTGACAGATTTCGCTACCAGTCGCTAGATGGCTCTAGATCAGTGTAAAGCTTTGCGAGATGTACGATAATTATCCTATTTGTTTGTGGTATTATTTTTTTATAAGGATTTATTGTTTTTGCTTTCAAGGGGGTGGGGGGACAGCTGCCCCCCTGCTTCTTGCTGGGTACGCCCTTGACTATTTAACCTCAAAACAGAATTGTCAAACCATGATCAATAAACAAAACGCGTTAATATTATTTAGTTTCCAATTTTAAAAGCATAATATAGTTACATGTTGTTATATCTATTTCAATGACAATCATTTACTACTTAACCTCAAAACAGAACTGTCAAATCGTAATAAATAAACAAAACATGGTCTTATTCTTTAGTTTCAAATTTTAAAGGCAATATACAATCATTTACTAAACCTCAAAACAACTGTCAAATCATAATAAGTAAAAACACTATCTCATCTGGTTTTTCTTTCAAGTAGCTGATATAAAACTTGCTTATGTTCTCCTACAAATCCGCGCATCCGAGTATAACAGAAGGCCGTCATTAGGGTGGGATCGCCACAGTTCGGGGATGAACATTATCGTTGCTTTGTGATGTATGTCTGTGACATATGTGTCAATCTACGCGTGGCAGGTGACTACTCTGTCTTTGTCTGGCATTATACTTTACCTACTTAAGTTGTTTCAATTCATTTCTTTCAGATTTTATTTTTAATTTGGGAAAAACTCAAAACTTTGTGAACCAAATTACTGCACAACAGAGGTTTATTCGCTTCATTTCTACGAGGCTTGTTCAATTGAAACCCATCTTTGGTTCAAAAAAAGATTACTGGCAAATATATTTACAAATAATTACCACTATTATTAAGGCACATATCCCATTGTTTCACCAACCAATGTATACCCTGCTTAAAGAATTCTTGTAACTGCTGCTCGAAGAATTCTTTTACGGCATTTTGTACTTCTTCGTCCGACTGAAAACGATTACCTTTTAACGCCTTTTGCTGTAACCCAGTTTGTGCACGATACTATGGACAGATCCTATACACACACACCAACATTTTCTGAAATTGCTCTGATTGACATTCGACGATTTTCTCTAATCAGGCCTTCTACACATGCCACATTCCTGTATGTTGATGCAATACTCAATGCACCTGGTCGCAGCTAATAATTCGTCTCCTCTCTTCCACTCTTAAATTTTCGACACCATTCCTTGACAGTTGGATACGCAAAAAATGCGTTTCCATACACTGCTTGCATTCGCGTATGAATTTGCAATGATTGCAAACCTTCAGCACACAAAAATTGAATGACCGCACGCTGATTATATTTGGACGGATTGTTAACAACAAACGCCATTTTAAAGTCACAATACTTAAAATCGCTGCCAAATACAAATGATAGGAACTGATCAGTGTGATGTTTACAAACATAACTAACATTGCAAAACGTCAGTTGGGTGATTGCAACTGTTTCCAAGGCTGACCTGACCAAAGATGGGTTTCAATTGAACAAGCCTGGTAGCTACATGTAAAGTCTCATTCCGGTTACTTTAATACTTTCAAAAACAGCGTAGTCAAAAATATTTTTGTATATTTTGTGGAGAAAAACATGTCCGTTATAGCTCATTGACGAACTCGTCCGCGATTGTAATGAAATGAAGGCACGTGCCGAGTTTAATTTCAACCTGTTGAGTATTTTTTGAGTTATCGCTCGGATACACACATACATACACACACTTATATATATATATATATATATATATATATATATATATATATATATATATATATATATATATATATATATATACAAATGGGCCTTAGATATGGGTTCTAGGCGCTCTAGAACGCGCTCATCGAAAAATTGTCCAAAAGTCTCACCAGAGGTAACGATGGTATTAGTGAATTTTCTTAATGAAAATTCACTAAAACACTTTAGTATTTGGTGATACTTTACAGGGTATACTTTATTAAATTCAGACACGGTATTTCAGTCTCACGGTCATCGATAAGCACAAATTATGTATTATTCTCCTCGAGAATGGTCGTAAAACCGAAACGCTGTTCTGAGCTTAATAAAGTATGTTCTTGCAACTTTCTTTTTTAGCTTTGCGTACATAAAAAATCACATGATCTGGCAAATAAGAGGGATACTATTGGAGGGCGATAATTTTTCGACGCCAATAAACTGTTTGAAGTTTTGTTATGCTTCAATTCCTTTCCTTCAGTTTACTCAATTCTGAATAATACCTACTTAATGTTGATTCGGCGCCTTAGTGGTGTAAATTTTACTAAGGCGTCAGCTTATAAAAAGAGAAAAACACCGTGTTTCATTTCCGTGAGGTGGACTAAGACAAATTGTTGACCTGTCCGGTCAAAATGTACAGTAACCCAACCACTTTTTTAATAAGTGGAGACTTTGATGAATAGGATTAACAATTATTAGAAAATGACAGTAATATTTATTGATACATTCTTTTGACTTCACTAAGCAATTCAAGTAATAAAACATTATTACATATATTAATGATGGGCAGTGAAGGCCTTTCATTGTTATTCACGTTTATGAGCTGCCAGTAAATGTAGGTACCTACTTACGAACATATGTTTGGAATATAGGATTCTCTGTAAAGTGTACTTCACACAACGCAATCTTGGGTATTATTCAATTTTCAATACAATTTAATTTTCTGAAGAAGAATACTAATATAAACATGACTACATTAAGTTGACAACTGTTCTTTCTTGCTTGGCAGCGACATATTTCAACGCAACCATTAATACACGTAAATGTGACCACATATGTATATGGAAAAATTGAATATCTCAATTATTGCGTATATTTATTTAAAAAAAAACGAGACACGTCAGTTTTAGATTAAAAAAAGACATCTTGGAACGTAACAACTTCACCCAACCCCCTTTCCGTAATGCTCGCAAGCACCAAACTTTTAAATAGGAAGTAGGGGCTTGCGATACCTTGTTTGAAAAATTTATTCAAAATTGCTATGGTTTTAAAATTTATTGCAAAAATTCACAGTAACAAAAGAAATGTATCTGATAAGTACACTTGGAGAACCCAAATCACCACAACACATTTTAAAAAGACCTGACGATCGTTTCACGAACCAAGTTAGCGTCATCAGAGGATGATATATATATATATATATATATATATATATATATATATATATATATATATATATATATATATATATATATATTGCGAAATGTAGTTACAACAAAAAATGTATATATATATATATATATATATATATATATATATATATATATATATATATATATATATATATATATATATATATATATATATATATATATATATATATATATATATATATATATATATATATATATATATTGCGAAATGTAGTTACAACAAAAAATGTATGAACGTTTCAGCACGTCCTAAAGATAACATAAAAATACAGATAGTGCCGCCAAAGGAAACTATGTTAATTTAGTTGTCGTTGAACCTTCTCAAAATTATTAGAGATGGATACCTTTTAGATAAGTTAGTAGGGACAGTGCAAATACCTCGTCCGGCGATAAAAATACAATACACTGCAGAATTTTCCTGCGATTAGTTTCTCATCTCAGTTCGGTTTCTTTACCTAAGATCCGATATATCAGGTGATGTTAGTTTTTAAAGAAGTTAGAATTTCATCCTCTGATGACGCTCACTTGGTTAGTGAAATGATCGTCAGGTCTTTTTTAAATGTGTTGTGGTGATTTAAAGTACGCAAACGACATCGCTCTGGTAGGAGAAGAGATATTGCAAGGAATGCTCCATGTACTGGATGGATGTTAAGAACAAATACTAAGCACTAAAATTACTAAACATCAGTATGATCAAAAGAAAATCGATGGATAAGTAACAATAGGACTACGATAATGAGTATAAATGTGTTTAACCGTTTGTCCATATATATATATATATATATATATATATATATATATATATATATATATATATATATATATATATATATATATATATATATATATATAGGGCAACAGCAATTAATGAACTTGACCAAGTATAAATGTTTACGTACCTTGGGAGTATTATTAGGTATGATGGTAAATATAGCAAATAATCGACAAGAGGGACCATGATGGCAAATCAAACGTTAAATCGACAAAATACTGGCTAATAAACTATTTAACTTGGACCTAAAGAAGGGGTTCATCACGTCATACGTATGAAATATTATAATATATGGGGTCGAAAGCTTGCTTTAATTAAGGAGACATTAGAAGCTTTTGAAATGTGAACATGGAGAGAGTCATTGGCTGCCCATACAAAACGACATCACTATTAGACTCTGATGACAATCAAAAAATCCAAAGCTTGGAAAAGTTAAATACGGACAGGAAGTTTTGAATCACAAAATACTAGTTAACAATATTCTTAAGATTATAATTTATATAACATAAAATAGTTATACAATTGCTCTCCTAAAGTATGAAATAAAATAAGTAAAAGCGGAATTTTTTTGTGTGGAAAAATCTTATAAACACACATTTTTGCGCGAAAGTGTAACTTCAACAATCATTTTTTTATAGTAATGATGTCATCAACTTCTTTCTTGGTTTTGAGATATATTTTCATTGTCATTACGACATTATAAATCTTACATAATACACACCTCATATCAATCCATCAAACGGGACCTACAAGAAAGGAAAGTGCAATTTCCCATTGTAGGATGGATTGAGTCAATGTTAAAAAGCCTTGTTATCACAGCTGCTACAAATGAAACCAACGCAGCAGTGGCGACGGCAAAAGGTTGTGCTTAAGGAGAAGTGCTATCACCTCTGCTGTGGTCGCTCATTGTCGATAAACTTATGACTACATTGAGCAGAATTTGTAGTCCAAGGATACGGAGATGATTATAACAGGAAAGGGCAAGCATGATGCTGTAATATCTTACCTAATGCAAACAGCCCTAAATAGAGTAAAGAACTGGTGTGAGACATAGGGGCTTAATGTCAATCCTCATAAGACAGTTCTTGTCCCATTCACGAACAGAAGGAAACTAAATTTAAAAGCTTCCACTTTAAATGGAACACAGATACAATTTTCTAATAGAGTTAAATATTTAGGAATCTTTTTACACCAAAAAGTGAACTGAAACATACGCTTGGAAAACACTCTTTCAAAAGCAACAAGGCCAATCTGGACTTGCCGTAGACTCGGTGGGCTGAATCTCAGGATGGTATATTGGATATAGCAAACTGTGGTTAAAGCCTTCGTCACATATGCATCTATATGGTCGAAAACCGAACAAGCGTGGACACAAAGCAAATTGCAAAAATCGCAGAGGCTGATCTGTCTTGAAATAACGGGAGCTATGGCATCATGTCCTAGAGCTTCAATAGACGCAAAGCTGCATCTGATTCCACTGCAGATATGTGTGAAGAGGGAAGAAGCATTAAATGCCTTGAGACTATTATATACAGGCAAATTCAAACCAGGAGACTTGGTTAGCCACTTGAAGATCCTGGAAATTATTCCATTGGAATCGCTCGCCAAACCAATAGATTAAATCTCAACTAAACTGAACTTCATAATCCCACTCATCCGTATGATATACAGACGTGTCTAAACAAATGGAGCGAGCAGGGCTTGGAATAAGAGGACCTAACTTCAGACTCGCCAAGTCTCTAGGAAAAATTTCCACCATCTTCCAAGCAGAAATGCTTACTATAGATCTCTGTGTGCAGGAGTACCTACAAAGAAGACCCAGAAATAGAGAGATCTACATCTTAGGTAGTCAGGCAGTATTAAAGATTATCAAATCTTTCTAAATCGAGTCTAAACTGACTTGGGACTGCAAAAAATCCTTAAAGCAACTGGCTATGGGCAACAAAGTAACTTTGTTTTGGGTACCAGGGCATCACTGCATTGAAGAAAATGGGAAAGCAGATAGCCTTGCCAAAAAGAGCAGCAGCAACACCATTATATGGTCCAGAGCCCTATTGCAGATTAACAAAAAGCCATGTAAGAAATGAACTTGATACTTAGGAGAGAAACCAAATGCTGTCATACTGGAGGAAAACGCCGGGCGTAAGGCAGGCAAAACTCCATCACCATATCAACGGAGAATTCTAAACTGTTTCTTGAATTGAACAGGAACGACTTGAGAATAATCACAACTATTTACAAGGCACTACCCAGTAAGGTATCACCTTATGTAGATGTGTAAGGTGGTCAGTCAAATCTGTAGGTAGGTACTAAACATTGCATGAAAGGCTCTCCAGACAACAAATTTATTTAAAATTTACATCCCGACGCGTTTCGACACTCTAAGAGGTCATCATCAGATTTGTGCTGCACTGAAGCAGCGGAAATACAAAACATTTGCTAGGCGACTGAAGTTCTGCAAAAAACTCAAATACCTTGGAGGGGTGGCTTTCACACCCCAGAAAATAGATAAAATAGCTCCCAAAAAGATAATAAACTAGATAAAAGTCTGAACTTTTTGGACAACTATCAGAAAAAAGAATCATGCACAAGAGACCCATTAGGATCGTAGTGCTGAAAGGCCAAATGCATATAGGACTCATTAAGCAATATACAAAATATACAATCTCTACAGACAATTTTTGAGTAAATGACGATTGAATGTGATAAATCTGAAATCTTATTATTAACAAAAATAAATAAAAACTCTTTAGCCAAGCAGATACAATTATCAAATTAAGTGTGTTACCCAGTGGCGGATTTGCCCTAAGGCCCAGTAGGCCCGGGCCTAGGGCGGCCAGATATTAGGGGTGGCCAATCGTGGCAAAAAACACTTTATGGCGTATGGCGGCCGCACTGCATGGTGCAGCCTGCACCGCATCGTATAACAATAATCTTCCTAAATCACTTTCGCACATTTTATGTATAAAATATAGATATGATACATATGTATATAATGTTGGCAATAAAGTAAATTTATTATGTAGTCTATATGATGGGTGCTGAGAAAGGGGCGGCTGGTACTTACTACATGGCCTGTGGCCTAGGGCGGCCAAGACTGCAAATCCACCACTGGTTTTACCTGACATCCACCAACATCTTGACAATACGCAATTCTATGTGGAAACTCTTTTTGTACATTTCAGCTATAATGCGGTTTTGCAGTGCAGCTAAATTTTGTGGTGTCTTGACGTAGACCTTTTAATATTCGAGGTTGCCCTCGAACCCGACAGTTCTTCTAGTAGATGTATGGAGGGTTGCAAACATTCTGTTAATGTCGCTACCTGGGACAGGCCTCTTAATATTTGATATCATAAAAGATAATCTAGCGGTATAAGCTGGGGATTTTGCGAGCCATTCTATCGGTCTTTGACTGTCAATCCACCTCCTAGGAAAGCAATTATTCAGAAAATCTCAAGCATGACGCGCTTAGTGCTGGGGCACGCCGTCTTGCTGAAACCATATGGTATTTTCTGCAAGGTCAGGATCATTGTGGTTAGGGATATTTACTGCAAGCGCTGGAACAACGTCATTTTCAAAAGGTGAGCAACATTCATATTTTGGTAACTATGACAACTGGAGCTTCGGGAAAAACATTCGAAAGGTTTTTTTGAATACAATTCAGGAAATATTTTTTTATTTTCTTATTCTTGCTATCAGATTGCGCTTTTTCGGATGAAATTTTTTGAAGGCTGTTATCTCAAAATATTCCTATTACAATGTTATCTTCTTTTACCTTTTCCTGAAACTCCTAATCTTGTTTCATATTTTTTGTCTGACTTATGACCCTATTATACAGGGTGTTCACGGGAATCGTTTAGAATAGCTATCTCCGTTATTATTGAAGCTACAATGTGGTTCAAATGGGGAAAGTTATTAAACTTTTCACAAGCATCTTGATTCTTATGTCAAAAAAACATTGCGCATCGAATTGCTGATATTGACATATCAAGTTACATTTTCTTAGTGAATGCCAGGTATTTTCCAGACTAGTTGAACTGCAAATTCGATTGTACATCTTATAAAGCTAACACGTTCTAGTCAATTTTGCATAGTTTCAGAGATATCTAGATCTGGATATGCTTGTTGACGGGAATTGTTGACAATAGTCATCTCCGTTATTATTGGAGCTACAATGTGGTTCAAATGGTGAAAGTTGTTGAACTTTTCACGGGCATCTCGATTCTGGCGTCGGAAAAACATTTGCGCAGAGAAATCTCGAAAGGCGTATGGTCATTTTACATTGAGTTTTGGGATGATCGCTTTTTTAATGGCCACAAATAAAACTAGCATGCCTTGGTAGTACCTCATACAAAATATGTAATAGCGGTAAAACAGATTTCAAAAGTGCATCGGAGCCGAGATATACAGGGTGATTCATTAGGTGAGCGACATTCATATTTCGGTAACTGTGGCAACTGGAGCTTCAGGAAAAAACATTTGAAAGGTTGCCGCTTTTTTGGATGAAACTTTTTGAAGGCCGTTACCTCAAAATATTTCTTTTGCAATGTTGTCTTGTTGTTCTATATTTTTATCTGAGTTTCGACACTCTTATATTCAGGGTGATAAAAGGGTTGAATTTACTCAAAAGTTGATGTAAATTGGTTATTTAGACCCATCATGTGATACATCAGTGAAACTGTTTTGAGAAGTCCAATATAATGACATTTAAATTCAATATGGCTCCATTTTGAAAAATAAAAATTAATGATGAATCTCAAAAACGAAACGTCGGAACTCGGTTTTGGTACCATTGTCAAATGCTACTGATAAAAGTGGTTCAAGAAAGCAAAGACGGAATTTGCATATTTTCAGAAATGAAGAGGTTATTAGGAACATAAGAAATTCTCAATGAGTTATTTGTTATGTATATAATACTAAATTAGAGCTTTTATGAATTACCTAAAATAAGTTAACTACATACACAAAGATTTAAATAATACGAAGTTTTTTAAATAAGGTATCGCACACATATATACAAACAGTAAAAGATTATTCTTGAGATTGTTTATGTGTCAACTGTCACGTGATCAAATGACGGCTTCTGACTGGACAAACAATGAGCTAGCGGGGTGGATGGGGTATGCTAAAAAGTGAAGGGGGTTGGCTCAAGTTCCTCCTTACCTACTCACGCTGAATACAGGTAGCCTGTGTGGCACCTTTTTGAATTTGCCTCGCCAAACAAGTATGATTATATAGTAACTTATAGAATGCTGTGATTAAAATAAGGAAGCCCAGTATGTTGCCTGTAAACCAGAAGTTATATTCTAGTGTTAATATATTAGCGAGAAAGCTCATACTGTTCCAAGAAAGTTGTCTTCATTGGTAAACCCTTCTTTATCAGTTGGAATAACTGAGATATTGGGATAGTGTGTATATTTTGTACGCGAAAAGGGAGATATCGTCTACTGCAGTTATTTTTATTCTAGGCCTCGATGACATTCCTTCATTAGGAACTAACCGAGCAACGATTTTCAGTTGGTAACCGATCCTTAATAAAGTGTTAAATTTATTACTTTTTTTGTACTTAGTTATATAAGAGCTCTGTCTACTTTTTAGTCCGATTTTGAACTTGGTTGAGTGGAAGAACAGAGGGGGGGTGCCGCTTATTTATGGCAACTTTTATCTGAACTCCGCCCTTTCACATACTGATGTTAATTTAATGTTTATTTTATAGTCCACTATATACTTGTAAAATTGGCTTGTGAATAAAGGCAATTATTATTATTATTTTATGTTTTCGCAACTTGGGGCCCTTTATCAACCCTTATACTTTGAGAATGAAAGAATATATTCCTCATAAAAATGGTGGGCCTTATTATATGCTTTGTGGAAACAAATAATATAAAATCATCTATAACAGAAAAGAATGTTTATATATATATATATATATATATATATATATATATATATATATATATATATATATATATATATATATATATATATATATATATATATATTTCAAAAAGAAATTTCTTCAACTGCGCCCCCTTGTGGCTATGATAAAGAAACAGAAACGTTTTTAGTTAACCATGCTTAGAAAATCTTTCTTTGCATTTTCCCATGCTCTGTATATATCAATATCTTCATTTTTCACATGGATACCTACAGAGTTAACCAATAAAGATATTTTTGGGCGCCCCCTCGTTGTCATTTCAACAGCGGAATGCCACTTCCGGCTTAACCAGAAACGCACTGGCCCTCTCTGTTTTGAGTACATCTCCATTTATAATTTTACAGAATCAGATTTGTTTTGGCGATACATGTTCAAACTAGTCACATTAAGGGCCATTATCAGATAAATGACCCTGCATGTAACATGTAAGGCTTTAATTATTTACACGCTCACAGCGGTAAAAGATATGAAATTGATTAGATGAGAGGGGAGTTGCACAATCTAGTAAAGAAAATAATTTATTGGCGAAAAAAGCGAAAAAATCGAAAAAGCGCTTCCTGGAGTATTCTGAAAAAACGTTTTTAGAATTTCTTATTTTCGTCACACCATCTTAATTTCTGAAAATATGCAAATACGGTCTTCACTTTCTTAACCCGGCGTCTGACATGTGAAAATCTTTAACATCTTCCGACATGTGGGGTATCACATACCCCACAATTATTATTTTTTAATTTCCTTTAACTGAATTTTTGATATATATTTTTTATGACACTAAATACAAATATCACATTTCTTCATTAGCAACACAAAAACTTCTTTAGAAGAAGAAAATTAAAAAAGAAAAGCTCACATCATCCTGTTTTAGGCAGTAAAAAAACGTTTATAAATAACTTTTATTTACAATAGTTCTATACCATCAAATAAACAGAAACAATAGAATATAAGTACATTGCAGTGTACTATAAAAAAATTATATCAAAATATGTCAAATCAAAAAAGTTATGCATTTGCAAAGTGACTACAATTTTCGCAGTACATAAGCGCGTGTTCTAAACATAACATTTTTTCGCAAGCCTCACATACATATTTAGTTTTGCGATCACGATTACGAGGACAAAAATCACATCTGCGTGGTTTGTTAGGTCTTTGGTTCTTTGTAGGAGGTTCTTCGGGTTCTCCTCTGATTTTGAGCAAAGCCGTCCTTATTTCGCGAGGTATTCTAAAGTTGGTCATCCTTGCTTTTTGATAATCATTTATCAATTCAAACCCCAACATTGTGAGAAAATCTTTTCTTTTCAGAATTAATCCATTATTATTTTCACGATGAATTATTTGGGAATTGATACCGGCAGTGTTCATTATAGAAAAAAATAGTGTTAGAGGCCATCGTCGGCTATTGCGAGATACATTATAGTTTGCAGACAAATCATCTACTGTATCTACCCCCTCTTTCGTTAGATTGTAGAATGAAATTATTTCAGGTAGCTTATCTTCGGATTCATCTACGGAATCGTCATGATGAAGGGCTGACATCAGCAGAACCACCTTGCCCTTTCTTGGAACGTACGATACTATTGTAAAATTTTCTTGAAAACCAAAAACACTTGACCTTATTGGTCGATTTCGAACATTCAAAAATGTCGGAGGCATTTCCCTTTTATTTTTTCGAATTGTACCGACTCCAGCCAGATGATGATTTGTACGGAGCTTTTCAAATAGATCGTAACTTGTGTACCAATTGTCACACGTAATATTTCTGTGACTACCATCATATGGACTGACGAGCCACTATTGCAGTTGGAGTATTACTAAGAGCAAAGGGCCCATCAGGTTGCTTACCCACATAGACCTCCATGTTTACCAAATAATGCGTTCGGGCATCTACCAAAGCTTGAACCTTAATGCCGTACTTAGCCGGTTTATTCGGTATGTACTGGCGAAATGGACATCTGCCTCTAAAAGCTTCCAATTTCTCATCAATGGTTAAATATCTACCAGGCGAATAGGCATTTTTGCAATTATCAGTAAATTTTTCTGTTATGGCTCTAATAGGTGCCAGCCTATCTATTTCGCGTCTTTGCGAGCGATTTTCTTTATTATCAAATCGCAAACATGTAAGCAAAAATTCAAACCGTCGTTGGGCCATAGTTACTCGAAATATTTCAAAACCGGTTCCGTCAGTTTTCCATAAATCCTTCAGTAAACGGTGGTTGTTTCGAAAAACTCCTGCTAAATATAGCAGTCAGAATAAAGCTTTTAGTTCTATATTATTTGTAGGTTGATAATAAGAAGATTTATCCCATTCACGTGTTTTTTCCTCAATTCGTTGATTTGTCCACCGCGTAATATCGTCTATCATTTCTGCATCGATGAAAATAAGAAAACATCCAAGAGGACTTTTTTTATCTCTAGCGGATCTTTTGACACCAGGCAATTGAGTTATCAGGTTCTCGCCTCGTGTTCTCACATTCCTATTATATGTTTTTCTCCATTTAGTTCCATTTTTCCCTAAATAGTATTTTTCCCGATCTTGCACTATTTCAGATTCATTTTCGGTTACATCATTTTCGTGTGCGTTAGTGGTAACACCGACAGCTTCCATAGGGTTACCTTGTCCATCTTCATTATTTGCTTCCTGCTCAACATCTGGAAAATATCGAGAGTTTCAAGAATGAATTTGAGGCGAAATTCTCTGCCCCCAATAAGGCACTCAATAGTCAATTTTACTGGTGTTCCCTATGGTTGCTAGGGGTAGAAAAACCGCCCTCCAAAGTTTGTTTCTCCTTGTTCAATTATGCTATTTGTAAATTCTTTGTTGATAGCTTAATTCATTCTGAACAATTTAGTCATAATAAAATGTCAAAATGACAGACGCCTAATAGATACAATCAAATTTGAATAGCATGCCATTTTATGCGTATCATACCATGTGCTTGATAATAAATATTTTTTTTATCAGAAACAGTTCACTTTACGGAAAAATTACAAGAGGGCTTTTTTGTTGAAAATGAATCAAGTTATCTTAAACGAATTTTTTTATTGCACAATGTGGATCAGGAAAAAGGTTTCATGAGGAACAAATTTTAGGGGTGTCTTTTTCTACCGCTTGCAACCATAGGGGAACATCACGAAAATAGTCAGTGAGTCCTCTCTCTGTTGCAGAGAAAGTCCGCTCGTATTCATTTTCGTAACGTTCATCGTTTTTGGAAAAAAAAATGAAAACGGCTCTTTGGACGCCCTCTTCAAGGGGCTCTATCTGAACAAGGGATGCTCAAATTGAATTTTTTCATATGAAAGACACCCCCTATTTTTTGAGAAGGAATCACCACTTGAATTTTTTCGCACTTATTTATTTACACCCTGTATATATATATATATATATATATATATATATATATATATATATATATATATATATATATATACCATAACGCATTTGCTGCGTCCAGGCTTTTAACAAATAAAATGTGTTCTAGGATTTTTCCCAAAATAATTTTATTCCACTTTTACTAAATTTTGCCATACTTTAGGAGCGTACTTGAAATACGGTGTGCTTTTGTTGAAATTTCAGCGAAAAATAAAATTGCTGCTAACCTTAAATTACCATCATTACCCAGTTGCTTTGCACAACAGTATTGTTGCAGTGTAGTTTGTTGCCTGTATTTATTTATCAACATTTTTTTTCACTTTTCCCTAATAATCGAAATTTTATGGGTGATTGTTGGGGTGCTCTTTTAATTTTAATTGCTTGCACAATGTTTATTATTATTACATTATACAGGTGTTTCATTGGCAAGTGTACATATTTCACCTGCATATATAGGTCACCTGGGCGATTTCATAGCACCTATCGTTAGTGGGTCAATAATCCTTAATTACCAAGATACACCGGGTCTTTTATTGATTGTGCCTATTTTTGTCTTGGACCATAATTTCAGAACCACTAGGTATAAACATGCAACATTTGGTGTGTTTATTTTGCTTAATCCTCTATGTCGATTTCTCAACATATCGGATTCAAAATACAGGTCAGGTCAGAAAAATGTGACCAAACTGATACATCTCAAAAAGAGCACTCTATATCGAAAAATTTATAATTATGTTTAAATATTTGGCAAGAACATAAAAAAGTGCTGCAGATTGAGTCATAACTTCCACATAGCTGTGATAATCTACTCTCCTCAGAAAGACATTCTCGTGAAATGAATTTAAGGTCCATGACTTGACTACAAAGAAAATATTGGTATTCCGGTACCCATAAACTACTGAAACGTCATCTTACTCGAGTTTCAACGAAAAAATGTCAATTTTACCAAATCAGCCCTCATTTATCACCGACCCCCTGAACCAAGACCCGATCAATTACAAAATACCGTAGTCAATAATTCACTTTTCACATTCTATTAGGGCTTATTCCGCACACACACGCTTACAAGACTCTCGTAGTGACTGGCTGCTCCATGCTCCATCTGTCACTCGCTTATTTATAGCGTCTATGGTAGTCCTAGATCTTTCTACATTCTTCCATCTGTGGTTCCACGTTCCCTCTCGAATATAATACTACAGTGTTCGTTGCTGCCAACACACTACAAGCGGCCTGTGAACATAGAGGTAATATTTCTCTATGAAGAGGGCTCTCATAGAGAAAGATGTAACAATATTTTATATGAAACACCATTCTCTTAAAATTGATCAGCGATTTTTTGCCATACTTTCTAAGCTGGTTAATGGAACACCCGTATTTTATGTAGCTAGATTTTTTCAGGTGTGACTTTACGCTGATAATATCTGGGCCTGTCATCTGTAATGAAATTACGATGAGACAATTAAATGTTTTTTTTTGTATTTGCTATTTATATCAAAATAAGTTAGTTAATTTTCTGTTTATTTGAGCAAACCTGCAGGGATATTATTCAAAATGAGCTAAAATTCATTTAAAAAATTTATCGTTCTTAAAACCGGGACGCATACTAAAGCCCACCAGAATGTCTTGGAAGATCTTTAAACTAGGACAATTTCGGACGGATGGCAGGTCTAAACAGTACTTGACTTTTTTTGATGCTATATTTTATAATATAACCTAATTCTTCGCTGTATTTTATATAACAAAGCTTGTATTCTTGTTAACCTACCTAGGTGTGTTAAACTTGGATGGACCCTGAAATTTGTAGAATTTTGACCAGTCATGTCCTTTGTTGCTTTGAGACCTTTGTGAATAACTTTTTGTACTTTACCAGTATTTTTGTAATGCTATGGCTATTTTTGCATAATATGCTACTGTACAAGTTTTGACCAGTGGAAATTAAATAATAACTATGTATTAGATGTGACACTGCTGAACACAGGCGGTTCGAAACCATCACCAGGATCAACAACTTTAGAAGATGTTTTGGACTCTCTTCTGGGTCTACCGTCTTCAGCGAGAGCTCCCAGTCCTAGTCTCCAAGGTAGGAGACATGTGTAAGTTTCATTTCAGGCCATTTCTACATGATTGCACCTACCTATCTTTTTAAATAGGTCAGTAACGGCTCTCTTACTCTCTATTTCATATGCACATTCTATAATCAGATTAAATGACTGGTATAATTAAAGTTATGATTGGTGTTTCGTTTTTCTAGAGACGGTGTCAGCTAATACCAGTCCTAGCCGGTTGGAAGACCACAAAGCAAATGAGCAGTTCAGAAGATGGTCAGAGGGCAGTGAATCCACAATTGCACCATTTCCTGGGCGACGTGTCAGTTTTAAATCCTCCCCTGTATTACGATGTCGTTATTCACGTTGTGGACGTACCGCTTTTGCCACAAGTACTGAAGGTCAAGCTTTCAAGAACTGCCATAACTGTTCATACACATATTGCTCGAGGTCCTGTCGAAGAGCGCATTGGGAAAAGCATCGAAAGACCTGCCTGTTTTCTCGCATCGGAACCCTGTGTAGACAAGTCATCGCAGCATGCAAGGAACAAAAAGATACACTGTTGCATCTCTCCCATATGGCCAGAAGGGGCTACTTATCACATGGTCCAGGTGCTGTTAAGTGTTTTTTTCCATGTTCAGAAGCTGCCGAACAGTTTTTGTCCTGTGGACTCACCAATTTGGGAGAATTAACATATGTCCGTTGGCAAGACCTTTTACCTTCGGAAATGGGTCCACATTTGTATGCAGAATTGGTTAAAATGTGCAAAAATTATAACCCGGACAGTAAACTTGTGTTATACGTGTCTATATGTGTTATTTCAGAAACTCCTGCTTCAGGTGCTGTCAAATGGGAAAGACAATTAGTATCTCGATGTGCCAAGATGAGGTTAAGCAAGAACGTCCCTGTTCCAGATAAGGAACCGGATAACCCTGAAACTCTAATTCTCACTTGCAAGCCTATTTTGAAATCTATTGATGATCAGGTGAAGAGGATTCGAGAAATATGTGTCGCCAACGTTCAAAAAGAACTGCGTGAACGTGGAGTCTCTTTGAGAAAACGTCATCCAGCTATTTATAAGCAACTGGTTACTTATGCTGAAAACATAAACGAGAGATTTACACCTGTCACAGTTTATCCCACCGATACACAAACTGGAAAAAGTTTCTTGTGTATAATTATGTTAGAAGCGGACGATACCAGTCTGCAACAAGTAAAAACAGCCAGTGTGCGTGTAAGAACTATTGATGTTTTAAGAGATTAACTTTTTCTTCACATGTGAACCGAACAAATTAAAGTGTGTTACCCTATCCTGTGATTTACCTAGCTTGTTGTTACTCTGCAAATTTTAACAGATATATTAATGTTACTCAACTAATGTTGCTTTGATTATTAAGTCTAAACTATATTTGCTGTACTTGATAGAATCGACAATGACTATAATAATAATTAAACATATCGATTTTTTATTAACCACCCTTGAAAAAGGATTAGATATAATTTTATTTGTTAGAGTGATTTGATATTTATTATAGTAATTTAGAACTAATATTGTTATGTTACCAAATTATAATTAATACAATTAATTTATCTTATGTGTGTATGTGTGCGTGTGTGCATGAGAACAAGTTCCATTTGCATCAGACTATATTGTATCATAACAATATAAATAAGTATATTTTATGCTGCTATATTGAAACAAAGAATGCTTTGAAGAAACTGAGCAATAGCCAATACAAAACAATTGACAAATATTACTTATCTTGTAGTCCATATTTTTTCTTTCAAATGTATTCCTTTGTGTCTCAGACCCCGACTACTTTTCAAATTTGAAATATATATGGCATGTCGAATTTTTTATGTGGGCAATTAGCATAAATTAATTTTGTTTCATTATTATTTTGCAACCCCAATCAATGGCTTGGGAACGAGCATAAGTCCCGTTAAGGCTTAAAAAATACGTTTAGCCAACTTTTAAATTTATTGGTCCATGTTGTGGTTTTTCAAAAAGCAATTTTTTTATCGTTCATACATAAATAAACCATATTAATTAGTGCAGGTTAACGGGGATCTTGACTCTATTGGCTCTGACGAGCATTGCTCACTCTGGCTCGCTTTCCAGCGAAAATTGGAAAATGAGCTACTGTATTGCTATCATTATAGGTACAACATAATTATATTTCCTGCGTTTAGAACTACCCTGTTCGCGCCTTGTAGTAGAAGAAGCAATTGATCTTTATTTGTTGCAAAGTACAACTGAATTTGTACTTGTCAATCCCAAACTGACGCCTTGCCTTAATTTCAGTACTGTTCATTTTTAGATTTTTTATTTTTTTATTTCAACAACACACCACAAGGGGTTACAGCCTAAATACTATCGTACCGTGGGTGTCGACAAGGAGGAAAGAGGCAACTTGTTAATTCTGGACTTGAAGGTTTGGAGGTTCGGGGGAGAAGGAAAAACATGTGCCGGCAAGGAATTTCACAACTTGGAAGTCCTCGGGACAAAAGAGCGGGCATAACAAGATGTTCTATATGTGATGACCTGGACAGTAAAAGGGTGCATTCGCTCTGTTCCCCTGGTATATCTGTTGGGGGCAGCAGGTGGAGGAACTATGGAAGAAAGCTCCCCTGAGCAGTGCAAGAAGTAAAGTTTTAGAATACTTATAACGTAATAGAAAACTCTTTTCTGAACCCGCAGCGATATCGAAAGTATAATACTGACTTTGTTGTCAGTTAAATGCGTGTTGTTTTTCAGACCTTGAAAGTTGAAACGTTGTCTGTTTTCTTTAAGAAGAGCAAAAGTCTAGTGTTTTCCTATCGCGATATTCAAGGAGTTCTTCATATGAACTACGTTGCAACTAAAACACTCTCGTCTGGCAGTAATATTTTTCTCTTAAGAACCTCTAACAAGGAATCAGAACGGTGTCTTGTCACGTAGCGAATTTTCATAAATACTGTATGATGAATTTAAACCACAATAGTTTGCATATTTCCAATCTTGAAACAGAAAGGACTCGTAGCATTTAAAAAAAAATGCATACAGTTGGTAACGCATATGCTTAGTGTATTAAAAATGTGAGCCGACATAAAAATCGTGCGTAATAAATAACTTATAAACTACATTACCATAAAAATATTAACTAGCAAAATAATTTATAATGTTCTGCTTTGTTTCTTTAACGTTGGCCTATTTCCGCGACTATGGCCAATCACCGACGCCAGGGAGCAGTTTCACCTCACTATCCTGGAAAGTTTGCCTTTCTGTAAGGAGGGTAGGGATCTTTAACGTGCCCAACATCGCATGGACACGGGACCGACGGATTTACACCACCTCCGAAGGGCGGAACGTGCAGACATTTAACTTGCTCAAATACAATGCCAGAACCTAGGCTGATATTAATGTTACAGTTTGTACTGAAAAAGTGAAAGGAGTACCCTGGGATCGAACCCAGTACCCTTCGGTTCAGAGGCACACGTACTTACCTCTGAACCACCGAGGCTCTATTTATAATGTGTTGAGTTATTTTTCTACGCACCTTTTTATTGTAAATGGAACTCTTTGGTATCAAGTTGAAATATGTGAATTGCTCTCTTTACTTCAGAACACTTTAGGAACATGACGATCTCGTCCCCATTTTGTTGTGAAATGTCCTACTGAGGAAAACAAACATTTTCTGTCTTCTGTCGTAAATAGTTTATGACCAGACCTTGTGAATTGTTAGCCTCTTAAATTTGCTATGAAATGCTTCAGTGTTTTCTTGGAAATTTCTTGGTCGCTGTCTTCAAGAATTCCATCATTCTGGTCTTGGAACAAAAATTCCTTTGGGTTTTTGGATGAGACTGTCGACATTCTTTGCGTTTCTGCTTCAGAATTTTTATAGGAACCTGATTTTCCTGCGGTTCTTTTTAACGATGAGAGAGACCGACCGCATATGTTGTAAATAGTTTGTCAATGTGTCACATTTTCCAAAACGTGTTGTTCTGCTCCCGCAAGAAGGTGGATTAAATATGGATTGAATGAAATGATACCTGTACCGTGGAAATTCCCCAAAATTGTCATTTTATTGGTCACTTCCAATTTTTGCATAATAATGTGGCAAAATCAGTTTTATTTAAAGTTTCATCAGGAGCCTTCTGGATTTTGTAATCCAAAAGTAGCTTCATCCATAACTTTTTAAGTGGCGCATAATAGCCGATTATCGTCGTTAGGAACCACTCTGTGAAAATACAGAAATCGAACCACCCCGATTTAGATCGATTATATCGGGCATTTTTCGGATGCCCAATTGTCTGTGGGTCTTAGGTATAATCGTTTCGCTTGGTAGGATGCTGTTAGGATACGTTCTAAATATTTCATATCACAACAAAAATACCCTTATTTGGTCGCGGGTCGTCCGATAGGTTCATTTCGTTTCTTGTAGGTTTCCCTTGATTTTCTTCCAGATGGTTTTCCATAGGATGCTATATCATTCACAAGCCTGTCTGTGTGGTAGCTGTTCTAGGCAGACAGCTTGTGCAGCATCCTCTGAGATTAATTATCATAAATTTTATAATTTCTGTTCCCAATTTTTCTCTTATATACGCGTCCGATTTTTCATCTGAAACAACAAAAATTCGATTTATGTTATACAGTGTGTGAAGCCGTCTTCTTTTATATATAAAGGTATAAGTCAACAGACATTTGCAAAAATCCCTTAAAATTTGGAATACAATATCCCAATAGGCCAAGTTAACTAACAGATAGCTAAAAAATTTATACTGCTTTTCAAATTATCTAAACAACAGACCTTAGGATGGACCTGTTGCCGAAAGAGGTTAACCGCACGATCCACAATACTACAAACACCTGTGGCTGACTCTGTAATGATGCGCATGAGGTCTATGCACGACAAGGCATGTGTCAGTATCCACTGAACCCGCCATTTTTAACCAATAGCTTATGTTGTTGCCGGTTTTCGGGGAATAATTGATTACAGAAAATTTTACCTAATCACCAGCAAGTTGCAGGTAGCGCTGCGTTACAGTAGTTCTTTGTTTCTTATGCTAGAGGTAATTTTGAAGAATACTTTATGACGATGTTAATACTTAAAAAGCTAATTTTTGACTTGAGATTACCTTAACACTAAAATTGATTAGTAAATTCAAAGATAAAGTATAGGCTAAAATGGTAGACTCATAAATTTAACAAAACTGTTACCAGTTTGTTACATTAGTATCATTTGGCTCCATACAAAATTTCTAATTTTGGCATTTATTGGGCACGAGTCTCGTATGGAAAATATTTCGATTGCAGTTTGTATGTGTGTTGTCGTATTTTATGGCTGCGGTCGTCAGACCATTCGCAAATTTCATATCCTTATTCATTCATTTTACTTAAATAATTTGTTCAGCTTTTTCATAAAAGCTTTTTTTTAATTAACAAATATTGAAATTTTGTGTAAAAAATTACTTACAAAATTAATCATTTCCGAACTTTTAAATACGGCGCAAAAATATTAAATACCATATTCTATCAATCCTCTATCAATTCACTTCAATGAGCGTTCTCTTCTTCATAACGTTTCGGATGGTTAAAAATGAAATTTCATTGCCAGCTTGCCTTACCCGGTTTTTTAAATTATCCCAGGCTGTGTTTTGTAATCCTTACTTTTCAAAACATCCATAAAATGTTGTGCAACGGTATGAGATCGGGTGATCTCAGATGCCAATAATGAAAGGGCTATTTCTTCCAATCCACCTAAGAGGAAATTTGTGTGTGACCAATTCCGTAAAACCTCCTTTAAAAATAGTCCAAGGGTATGAGATCACGGGATCTCGGATAAATTAAAGAGCTATTTTTTAAATCCACCTCTGCGAAAGTTTATTGTTTAGCCAATTTCGTACTGTCGGTGCATGGTGAATTAGGACACTATACAATTCAAATTATATACGCAATCAGAGGCAGGTTTTAATTTCGTTTAAAATCTCATTTTATAAAAATGGGAGAAAACCTTTCGCATTCAAATTTCTCAAAGAAATCTGCGCCAATTATTCTTTTATTTAACATACAACACTATACATTATCTTATGAGAATATTGGCGAAGACAGTTGTTAATAACAAAATGAGGGTTTTCAACAGACCAATGTAGAGTATTTTGAGAATTAACTATGCCATTGGTTGTGAACTTGGCTTGATCTGAGAATAAAATGTTATAAAATGTCGTCATTAAAAAACGCTTCCTGAAGAATATTCTAGTTGCTTTTATTGGTTACCTTTTTCCATTGTTTACAAAGAGAGGCTTAACGGAAGAACTTTATTTTAACGTAAGCATCGCCAAACTTTTTGGACCACATTTAACATTGCAGACATTCTCCTTAAGTTAGACTTTGGATTTTCTCTCACAAAACGGAGAATTTTTGCTTCGCCAACGCGAGCTTTACACGATTTTGATTTCTGTTGCACACTCTGCCCTCTCTATTGAATAAATGATTAATTCGCCAAACTTTTATGTGATCTACTACTGGCCGGTATGAATGTCGGTTCTAAAATTTCAGTCTCCCTTGTGGGCCAGGCAACATAGGGTTTGTAGGCTAATTAATTCTCGGAAAGCTGGAATAGGTTTCAATCTCTTCATTTGCATGTAGGAAGGGTTTATGGAAGTTTGCACCAATTTTCTGGTTGTGCTTTATAAAAGGTGTCCAAAAAATCTCGAAATTTTCGGAGTTTTTAAAAAATTTTACTAAAAACTCCTAAACGATGATTTCTAGGAAAATGTTTTTCGTTTATAAATTTATGTACATAAAATTCTGCGTCGATTAAGCACCAAACGGTTAAAATTGCGTTAAGTTTTTAGGAAGATATGTAAGTTCCAAAACAATATTTATTTCCCATTTTATTTTAATGGTGTCTTGGATTTTCAAACCTTATTTTCGCAATATTAAATGTAACATGTGTTTCATTCAGAGAACAAGATTGAAGAAAAGATCCGGCATACAAAGCAGCAATTACTTTTTTGCCCGCAGCACCGACTTCATCTGCAGTCGTATCACGGTTTTTAAATATTTCCACAGTCCTTTGTACCTCCGTATCTTTGTAGACAAGCTTTGCTAACTTCATCTTCCCCTGTCTATTTTCTGTAACTTCCTTAGACATTTTGAAGTGTGTGGGTGAAAAGAAGATTGTCTCGGACTTTCTTTTTCCAGGCTTCATCAAAAACCACCGATCGTTATTAGGAGCTAATGCAGTAATAATTACTAAAAGATATATGTTTTGTCCTACCACAATCACACTTTCAAAGAGTGTAGAATTTTCAATAGCCATTCTGACAACGGTTGTGTCGGCATTATCTGCGGGCAATTCGACAGCGCCGTTTTCGTTAATAAATTTTTCAATTCGCATTGAGATGAGCAGTTTTTTGTTCTCTTCATTCAGGCGAAATTTATCTTTTGACATTTTCAGCAACATTGTTTCATCAAATTCAACGTTTGCTGCACTATACTTGTTCTTTCTAAGGCGTTCTGCCGATTTCTCTTCTCTCCAGGGTCTTCTGGATAGCCAACAAATACTATTACTAATTGCGACCTGAAGTATTTTTTACATACTCTACGTATTTGTTGAGAACTGAAGAGCACTTTCCTCTCAAGTCCCACGGTATACGGTGGAGTAGAAACCCGCCGTCAATTACATAGACAGCACTTTGTTTGACAGGGTGTCCACTGGTTCAAACACATCATAGTACATAGATATACGTGATTTTCTCATCATTCATTGCTCTTCACTTTCTTCATATGCGTATGTATTCAACTGCAGCCGTCACTTCCTCATCCTCTGGGCGGCCTCGCTTTGTTTTTTGATTGTGCCCATTCACCGAAATAATACCTATTTACAGCATGATCCATGATACCTTTGCTTAGAGGAAACAAGGCATTATTCCCACAAAACAAACACTGTCTCTTGAAATCAAGCAACGATTCATTCGATCTTCTAGAGGTGTTAGTCTCAGAAGGCTGCTCAGCTACTGCAGCATCAATGTATGGCTGCCTGTTGTAGATTTTTCTGCATTTTTCATGAACAGTTACAGAAGTCTTATGCTTCAACAAGTCGTGTTTCCTATCCTTTCTTTTTAGCTGTTGTCAATGAAAGTTAGGATACCTTTTTCTTTTACTATCGTTACCTGTCCTTGTAAATCACCACATATGAAACACTGTGAATCCGCTATACTTTTTACAAAATGTCACTCCAACGCACACTGAGAGAAAAAAAGGCATCAAACCACAATTTAGCTTCACATTTATTTCATATAATACATTTTACATTGCGAAAACGAGGTTTAAATTTCAAAACACGATTTAAAAAAATTGGAAAAATTGTCGTTCTGCGAACTCGCATATCTTCTTATCAACTTAACGCAGTTCAAACATAAAGTACTCGGTCGACGCAGAATATTGTGTACTTGAATTTGTAAAAGAGCAACGTTTTCCCATAAATGCATTGTTTAGGAGTTATTGGTAAAAAACTTTAAAAAGTCCGAAAGTTTCGAAGTTTTTTGAACACCCCTTATACCTACAGCACAAGCAGAAAATTGGTGCAAACTTCAATAAACTTTCTCTACATGCAAATGAAGAGATTAAACCGTTTCCAGTTTTTCGAGGAGCAATTAGCCTACACCCCCTTTTTTGGCCTATGTTGCCTGGCCTATTGCTTATTTTATTAAATTTATGATGATTTGGAATTTGTATGTGTGCCATATTGAATGTGCTTAATTGTAATTGGTTTTGACATCTTTTGTTTAAAACTTTATTTTCTTAGCCCAAACATTTTATATGTTGTTTAATAAACAGTTTGTATAAATATAACAGATGTAAAAGTCAGTAATTGTTAATAGATTTATATATATATATATATATATATATATATATATATATATATATATATATATATATAACTTGATTTTTAAAAGAATTTTTAAGGCAAATCAGATTTTGTTTCTTAAGAAGAGTTATTTATTTCAAAGATATTGGATTCTTGCTGATATTATAAACCTGTGAACTGAGTTCAACATGGATCAATAAATACAATATATCTAACTGCCAAGCAAAAATATATAAATAGCTTAGGAAAGCTTTTAAAATATTTAAAGATATGCTTACTATATTGATTATATAATATATGACAAATTAATGTTAATATTCTCAAGAGAAATAACAAAAGCTAATAAATATGAAAAAGATAGACAGTTAATAGCCAAAAGTCATTGTCATTTCTTTCAATGTGTTAACTTATTTTATACTGTTGTTGATTTTTTAAGTTTAACTCATTGCTCACTAGTGCGAGTATTGACTGATGCATTAAATTTTTTAACAAAATGAATTATGTAAGCCTTCTATTGTTATTGTTAAATGATTATCTTTATAGAAAATTAAGAACACCATTTTTTTTTATATTCATTCCCAGCAAATTCAATCGGTATGCTATAAGTACAGTTTAAAGCAATAAAATTATCAACTCAACATGTTTTAATTGTTTTTCCTATACTCCATATTATGTTGTTAACTAACCTCAGTAATAAAATCATATTTTAACAACAAGTTCTAAAGCTGGTCAGCTCTTTAATAGTTGGCTGGTGTGGTATACTTGCAATATGGTAGGTGGTAGTGGAATTTTCCTTTACGTGATAGTAAAAGATTTTTTTCACGCCCGAGGAGGTACCACCCCTTATATCAAGGGGCCGGCGAAGTCCCAACGGACGTTTCCGGTTCTGGAGTCGGTTTCCCGTATAAGCAAAAATGATGATGGCTCCTCCTTGTACAAAAGATTCCGGAGGTAAAATACCCCTCCATTCTGATCTCCCGGGGAGGAATGTACAGGGGGCGCCAGCATCAAGATTTAACATATCCTTCTCGAATATATGTGGCCTAAATTCTAATCTGAAGTCTGTCCACCATTTCCTCCAGGCTAATAGGCCCCAACTCCTCTGCCTCACCGAAACTCAAATCAGTGCCAAAACAGCCACTAATCATCTTAATTTCCCGGGATATGAGCTCCTTACTTCTTTGAGATTGCATGGAGGCGTGTGCTCGTACGTCCGTAGCAATATACCCTGCACCAGACTCCCCAATTTAGAAGCTGGAACAAAAGACATACTATGGATAAAACTCTCTCTCTCTCTCTCGCTCAGGGCTGCAACTAAATTCATCTGTTGCATTTACCGGTCACCTTCTGACAACAACTTTGTCCAGCTCTTTGACTACCTTTCTGAAAAAACCGACCATCTGATTTCTGAATTTCGTTCCTCCGAGGTCACTATTCTTGGTGACTTCAATGTCCCTAATAAGGAATGTCTAGCATCTTCAAAAACCGATCCACAAGGAAGAGCAGCGGAGGCCTTTGCAGTCAGCAATTCTTTAGCCAATATGGTTCAGCAACCTACTTACTTTCCTCGCATCCCAACACACAGCTCAAATCCCTTGGATCTCCTTCTTACTACAAATCCTGACTGCTATAAGATATCAGTTACCGCCCCCCTGGGTCGCTCAGACCACGGCATCGTCACTGCTTCCTGCGCAATGCAACCCGAGGTCACACAGTCATCACACACACGTATCGTTTGGCACTACAACTTCGCGAACTGGGACGAAATGCGAGATTACTTTTCCTCATTTCCATGGACGTCTGTCTGCTTCTCTCATCCTGACCCCTCTGATATATCACAAAACGTCACCGAAATTATCCAAGCTGGCATGGAATTATTTATTCCACGTACACAGAAAACCTCTGCAGCCACTCAAAAGCACTGGTTCTCTAAATCCTGTGACAAGGCCAGACTTGAAAAGGTCAAAGCTCACAAAAAGCTTCTACACAATTCCAGTCAAGAAAACCGTCAGGCATTTAACAATGCAAGAAACCGCTATGACCGCATTCTTTCTGAGGCAAAACGTCGTTCAATAACCACATCAAAAACAAAGTCCTCTTAAGCTCCAACGGCAGCAAACCCTTCTGGACTCTTCCTAAATCTATTGAGAATAGTTTCTGCAAGAGCACGTTCCCACCTCTTGTCTCAGGGGATGAAATTGTTTCTACCGCCCTGGGCAAGGCCGAACGTTTTGCCTCGTTGTTCGCCGGCAATTATACTCTCAACCCACCTCCAAATGTTAAACCACCAACAGTCCCAATGTCGCGCATAAAATGACAGATATCATTTTCAAAACTAAAAAGGTACGAAAGATGCTCTCTTCTCTTAATACCAGGAAAGCCTCTGGCCTTGACGAGATCCCAACAATTGTTCTCAAAAAATGCGCACCAGAACTTGCTCCTGTCCTGACTCGTCTGTTTCAGACATCTTACAAAAGAGGCATATTCCCTAGTAACTGGAAAACTGCTCGAGTACAACCCGTCCCCAAGAAAGGATCCAAAGCGCTTCCTAGCGACTACAGACCTATTTCTCTCCTTTCAGTCGTATCTAAAGTGATGTAAAAGTATATAAACACTGAATTACTAAGATTTGTTGAAAAACACAGTCTAATCCACGACAGGCAGTATGGATTCCGTCAGCGCAGATCGACTGCCGACCTCCTTTCCTTTGTCACCCATTCTTGGAACAAGTCTATGGAACTACACGGTGAATCCCAGATTGTCGCTCTAGACAGATCCAAAGCATTCGACCAGGTCTGGCACTCAGCGCTGCTTAAAAAACTACCGGCCTATGGCCTACCACCAAAACTCTGTACGTGGACAGCAAATTTCCTCTCCAACCGGAGCATTTCTATTGTGGATGGCCATTCCTCTTAACTGTATCCAATTAATTCAGGAGTTCCTCAAGATTCAGCTTTAGCTCCTACTTTGTTTCTTCTCCACATCAATGACCTCCTCTCTAGCACATCCAAACCAGTTCACAGTTACGCGGACGACAGCACCCTCCACTCAAATATACAATATTCTAAGCCTGTCTCTTTACCCCAATTAGATGAGGATCGCAGACTCATGGAGGGTTCTATCTCCGTGGATCTCCAAAAAATATTAGACTGGGGAAGTAGAACTCTTATACAATTCAACCCCACCAAATCATAGTCTTGCTTTCTTTCTCATAAGAGATACACCAGCCCTAGACCCATCACAATAAACAACCAAGTTATTCAAAGTAATGAGTCATTTTCACTTGTTGGCATTTCTGTGGATCGAAATCTCAATTGGCACCAACATGTCACATCAATTGCAGAAGCGGCTGCTAAGAAATTAGGTTTCCTCTTCCGGGCTCGCAAATACTTTTCACCAGCTAATCTCTATACCTTATATACTTCACAAATGAGACCAAACCTTGAATACTGCTCCCACATCTGGAGTGCTGCTGCCGCTTCTACACTCGCTATCCTGGACTCCATTCAGGAGAGAGCTATACGTCTCATCGGTGACCATACCCTCACCCAAAGGCTGCCATCCCTTGCCCACCGATGTGCCGTTGGTGACCTCTCTCTCTCTCTCTCTCTCTCTCTCTCTCTCTCTCTTTTATAGATATCTGCACGAGCACTGCTCAGGGGAGCTTTCTTCCATAGTTCCTCCACCTGCTGCCCCCAACAGATCTACCAGGGGAACAGAACGAATGCACCCTTTTACTGCCCAGGTCACCAGACATAAAATATCTTGTTATGCCCGCTCTTTTGTCCCGAGGACTTCCAAGTTGTGGAATTCCTTGCCGGCACATGTTTTTCCTTCTCCCCCGAACCTCCAACCGTCCTCAATTAACAACTTGCCTCTTTCTCCTTGTCGACACCCACGGTACGATAGTATTTAGGCTGTAAGCCCTCGTGGTGTGTTGTTGAAATTAAAAAAATTGTGTCAGGTAGAAATAGTGCTGCAAATTGAATCAAAACTTCCACATAGCTGTGATAATCTACTCTCCCCAGAAAGACATTTCATGAAAGGAATTTAGGGTCCATGACTTGACCACAAAGAAAATATTCGTATTCCTGTAACCAAAAATTTCTGAAACGTTTCATTACTCGAATTTTAAATTTAAAATGCCAATTCGAAACCAGAATCAAATTTTCTATATGTTTTGAGACTTTTTACGCCGTTTTAGCAAATAAAAACCCACATAAGCCAACATCTCAGTCATTGCAGTAATACCTAGTTTCCTTCATGACCCGTTTTCTTTTTTCATCCTTTTTACTACAGCATCTCGATGGATTGGACTTTTTTTCAGTTGGCGGTATGAAGTCCGGAAAATATCTCTCCGTTAACCTTATAGGGGCCTCGGTAATTCGGGTGGTCCTTTTTGTTTTGCTCTTATAAGGCTGTGATATTTTGAGATAAGATGCTCTATTAGTCCCAGTCTAAAATCTTACTGAGTTTTACTTCCCCCACTCTTTCCATATAAAATGAACTGCATATGACATGGTCCAGTAAATTAAAAAATATCTTCTTGTAATATTTTTTAGCCCTTTTTGGTACTGGGGTAATCGTGTAGGTGCTGATCTAAACGATCCACCACCATCGTTGTAGTCCGTGACAATCTTTGGTTTGAGGATTGCATTACCTACTCTATCTCTCTTGTTTGTGGGTACTTGTTCTGTGTTGTGAACAGTTTAAAGTAAACAAACATCTTTGTCTTTCCATCTGAGTAGCTTTACTTTCCCTCTCTGTAAAGGTACAACTTCACCTTTTTTTAGTTTTTTTCGTTCGAAAATCTGACGGAATATCTTTTCGTCATATTCTTAATGTGCCATAAATATCGGTTCTATGTTTTATCAAGAAATCGGACAGCTGAGATGAGGTGTAAAAGTTGTCTGTTGTTACACAATATCCCTGATCTAACAAAGGATCAATCAGTGCTAATACCACTTGAGATGAAATAGACCATTCACTATATTTGTCATTGATGAAAGTTCCCTTCCCTGTATAAATTATGCTAGAATAAAGATATCCGATTTTGCTTCACATACTAAGTAAAACTTTATTCCAAAACGTGATCTCTTGAGCGGCAAGTATTGGATTCACCCCAGCCTGCCTTTATATAGCATAAGGCTTTCGTCCACAAGTATATCTCGTTCAGGTTTGTACACACTAGAGAACTTGTTATCTATATAATAAAAAAGTGACCAGATTTTATTTTTGGATTTGGGTGAGTTTCGGAGTTCTATTTTTAGCGAATTTTCATTTTAAAAAAATCACTAATAGAGAGGTATCGATGATGAGACTTTGCAAAAATTTTTGCAAATGAGCGCGAACTAGGACCCCTAGAACCCATATCCGGGGTCAGTTTTAATTTTTATATGTTTATATATATATATATATATATATATATATATATATATATATATATATATATATATATATATATATATATATATATATATATATATATATATATATATATATATATATATATATGTATATGTATCCGTCTGGTAACTCAAAAATAATTAACCGATTTTGATTAAACTTGGCAAGTGGCTTTCTTTTATTAATGGCTTGGATGAGCCAGAAAAATCGGACGGGGTTTTCCGGGAAAATTTTGAGTTTTCTTTTGAAAAAAATTTTTTTCTCGGAAAGTAACAAAGCTGTTTTAATGAAATTTACTATATATGTTGCCTTGGGAGAGATCTTACTACGTACTAACATTCAACTTTGTAAGTTTTTTTTCTCCAAAAATTACAAAGTTATTTTAATGAAATTTGGTAGATATCTTCCGTTAGGAGAGACCTTACTACACACCAAAATTTAACTCTCTAAGTGTATAGAAAATTGAGTTATTCAAATTTGAAGCATTTAATATTTAACATGAAGTTTTTACCACAAAAATCGTAGAAACGACGAGACGAATTTCACGTATCAGGATCACATGAGAGGATAGGCAATGGCAGTGTTGTACATGCTAGTTTATTATTCTGCAGATGATGTTTTCAATTTGTTTTCAATATATGGTGAATGTAACAGAATAGTTGAGACAACAGTTCGAACATTTAACAACAGATTCCTTTATGTGGCTCCAATGAATAGAACAAAATTCAGCAGAATAAAAATTAAGTCGTCAAGTCATTGAATAATATTGACACGACGCGTTGTTAAACGTTTCAAAATTGAAGACAATGAAATGAATGAAATTATAGTTCTTGCATATTTTGAAGCATGTCTACAAAGTTCGTTACGAAGTAGGTCTCAAGATTTGGGTTTATCTATCTGGGCAATACACAGAATATTGAGAAAGCACGATATGCATAATTAGTGAATTTTTATTTAAACAAATTCACTAATAGAGAGGTATCGATGGTGAGACTCTGCAAAAATTATTTCAAATGAGTGTGAACTAGGACCCCTAGAAGCCATATCCGGGGTCAGTTTCAATTTATATATATATATATATATATATATATATATATATATATATATATATATATATATATATATATATATATATATATATATATATAAATGGCTTGGATGAGTTCGTAAGCCAGAAAAATCGGACGGGAAAATTTTGAGTTTTCTTTCGAAAGTAACAAAGCTGCTTTAATGAAATTTACTATATATGTTGCCTCAGGAGAGATCTTACTACGTACCAAAATTCAACTTTCTAAGTTTAGAGAAAATTGAGTTATTCAAATTTTAAATTTTCTTTGCCGTCTGTCCCGTGTACCATATTATGCTGGGCACGTTAAAGTTCCCTGTCCTCCTTACTCCTTACAGAAAGGCAGTTTTTTTAGCAAGATAATGACTGCACGTTCCCTACTTCCGAGGGGGCGTAATGCCATCGGTCACGTGTACCATGTTATGCTGGGCACACTAAAGATCCCTACCCTCCTTACAGAAAGGCAGTGGTTCGGCTAATTTCTTGGATGTTGATTTTTGCCAGATATGAAACATATGTCACAGTTTCAAAACAATACACATACAGGCATATATACACATTCTGAAATATTAAATGGGTTTCATAATATCTAAGCTATTTCAACCTTCAATGAGCACATAACAAAAGTCAGTGAAGCAATTTCCGTTGTGAATTGCTGATGATAATTACAATTGTATATGCCCATAGTAATTAATATAGAATATATTTTGGAAAATTGAAATGTTTCATGGTAATGAGGTAATTTCTTGAGAAAATGGCTCAAAATAGGTTTCCCTCGAAGTGTTTGTTTTTATTTAGGGTTTCAAACTTAAGTGAGTAGAAAAAAAGTCAATGAAGCAATTTCCGTTGCGAATTTCTGATGATAAATATATGCTCATAGTAGTTAGTATCCAATACATTTTGGAAATGCAGAATTAAGCAGTTTCTACTGAGAACTGTAGATGATAAACATAACCGAAAAAAATGGCTCAAAATAGGTTTCCCTTCAAAGCATTTCTTCTTATTTAAGGTTTCAATCTTAAATGAGTATCAAAAAAGGCAATGACGCAATTTCCGTTGCGAATTGCTGATGATAAATACAATTGTATATGCTCATAGTAGTTAGTATCCAGTATATTTTGGAAAGTTTCAATGTTTCATAGTAATGAAGCAATTTCTACTGATAATTCTCAATGAGAAACATAACCGAGAAAATTATCTCAAAATAGGTTTCCCTTCGAAATGTTTGTTATCATTAAGGTTTCAATCTTAAATGATTATAAAAAAGTGCGTTATGGTAGTGAATTTTCATAAAAATGTTTTTATTGCAAATATGTGTGTTTTCTTTTTAAGAAAGCAGGCATCAATTTTGGTTACCAGTATAACCTATATAGTAAAAGCAATGTGCCATGTTTCATAAAAATAACTTTATTGTGTGAAAATGTACCAAGATTTCCAAAAGTAGACTTAAAGTGTTCCCGGAAAAACTCGTTTCTTGGTCAACCTTATAGGTTAATAGCAAATTGGGCTATTCAAATATGAAGCATTTGATCAAAGTTCGCTACCATAACGCACTTGCTGCATCCAGAATTTCTTTTCTTACAAACATGCATTATATTTCGATGGAAAATGCAATAACATAAGGCGTGTTTGATGAAAAAGAAAAGAAAATTTGTATCACCAATGACTTATGGGCCATCCTGTGATTGTAGAAATATTTTTTTAAGATGTAGCTCAAGACACCCTATAATTAATATATACAAATTTTTTCAAATCTTGTATAATAACGGATATATTGAGCTTTATTGATTTTTTACGAAAATTCGACAAAAATTATATACCATTAAACGATAAACTCTATAGCTAAGGCTACTGCCAAGCATCAGGGAAAGCGTCTATTTCAAATGAATTTTCTGGAAACATTTTAGTAAAATGAAGGACAATGACGGTTGAAACTAAGACTTCAGTGTTTGTAAAACATCCTTCTTGAGACATTTCATTTCCATAGCACGTATTAGTTTCAAGTTATTTGCCAAGATGTTGCCGATTTTGACGTTTTAAGTCGCAACTTTGACGTTTTGAGGAAAACCCCAATTTATTTTTCTTTAAATGCCTATAACTTTTTTGTCTTTTGACATACAGAGCTAAATTTTGGTAGGTACATTACATATAAGGACATAAACCCGCGTACCAAATTTGGTTGCCCTTACTTTGTTAATTCGGGAGATATAAATTTTTTTCGAAAGAAAACACAAAATTTTCCGGGAAAACCTGGGCAGATTTTCCTGACTAACGAACTTATCCAAGCCATTTGCAAAAGGAATTTATTCACCAAATTTAATCAAAATCGGCCCATTATTTTTTGAGTTATCGGTGTGATACATATATATATATATAAATATATATATATATATATATATATATATATATATATATATATATATATATATATATATATATATATATATATATATAAATATATATATATATATAAACATATAAAACTTCAAACTGACCCCGGATATGTGTTCTGGGGGGCCTAATTAGCGCTCATTTGAAGAAATTTTTTTAAAATTCAAAAGTCGAGATCTCCTCATTAGTGATTTTTTTTAAGAAAATTCACTAAAAAGTGAATGAAGCAAGTTCCGTTGCGAATTGCTGATGCTAATTACAATTGTATATACCCATAGCAAATAGTATCCAATATATTTTGGAAAGTTGAAATGTTTCATGGTAATGAAGCAATTTCTACTGAGAACTGTCTATGATAAACATAACCGAGAAAAATGGCCAAAACTAGGTTTCCCTTCGAAGTGTTTGCTTTTATTTGGGGTTTAAACCTTAAATGCGTATAAAAAAAGTCAATCAATAAATTTCCGTTGCGAATTGCTGATGATAAATACAATTGTATATGCTCATAGTAGTTAGTATCCAGTATATTTTGGAAAGTTCCAATGTTTCATGGTAATGAAGCAATTTCTACTGAGAATTGTCGATGATAAGCATAACCGGAAAAGTGGCTCAAAATAGGTTTCCCTTCGAAGTGTTCCTTTATTTAAGATGGAGAGACGCATTTTGCAATTTTGCCTGGCTAAATATGAAATATGTGTGACAGTTTCAAACCAATATACATGCAGGCATATATACCCATTCTGAGACATTAAATTGCCTTCATAAATGCAAAAACACATTTTAACCTTGAATAAGCATATAACAAAAGTCAATGAAGCAATTTTTGTTGCAAATTGCTGATGAAAAATAAAAATGTAATGTATTGTATTGACCCGTTTCCCCACCATATTTACCCAATAATTGTCATATAGACTGGGAAGGTAAAGTCGCTGGCGCGTTTTTTAGCGTGGTATCTCCAGGAGGCCTAATCCGCGAATTAACGATAGAAATACTTTTTGTGATGTCTTGCCAAACAAAAATAAGACAGGAGATAGATCTGAATCCTACATATTATATTGCTGGCCAACGCCAATTGAAAATTCAGAAAAGACGTTACAATTTATTCATTTGTTTCGCCAGATGAATTCGTGCAAGTAAGATTCAAAGAGATCACTGGATGTTCCAAATTGTCTTCGCAATTTCCTCTTAGCCCGCATACGTATATTTTCGACATTCTGGGTCTGAATAGTCCCATCGTCGGGGTTTACAAAGTTCTCCTGATGGATAACCACATGGTGCTCGTAGATCGCTCCACCTATGCTGCCCAGGTTGTGATAACCTTGCCACCCATAAGATACTATGATAGTACCAGGAAGTATGTATCTAAACATGTTAAAAACCATTTTAAAATTTATCAACAAATTATTAATTATGATTCAAAATAGTATTTTCTAAATAGAACATGCAAAATAATAAAAAACTCTGGACGCAGCAAGGGCGTTATGGTAGTGAATTTTCATTAAAATGTTTTTAATAGCAAATATATCTTTTTTTTAGGAAGGTGGTATCAAATTTGGTTATATTTAGAAGAAACGATCTACCATATTTCATCAAAATAACTTCATTTCTTGAAAATCTTCCGAAAATAAACTGAAAATGTTCCCAACAAAACTGGTTTCCTGGCCAAAGGTTAGTAGCAAATTAAGCTATCGAAAGAAACATTTTATGAAAAATCGCTACCATAACGCACTTGCTGAGTCCAGAATTTATTTTCTTACAAACATTCATTATATTTCGATGGAAGAAGCAAAAAGTGCAATAAGATAAGGCGTGTTCGATTTTGAAAAAAAATCACCAGCGACTTATGGACCATTCTGTGATTGTGAAAATAATTTTATAAGATGCAGCTCCAAACACCGTATAATTAACGTATACAGTTTTTTCTCATATCTTGTATAATCATGGATCTATTGAGCTTTACCCTAGAAATGCGTCACCCTGTATGTATGAAAACAGATAAAAACTGAAACTAACTCAGATGTGAGTTCTATGGGGCCTAATTCGCGCTCATTTCAATAAATCTTTTCAAAATTCAAAAGTCACTAAAATTATATCCAACTCTATGTGTAAAATTGTAATGTCCAAAAATAAAGATGAATGTAATAAGAGCATGCCTATATTTCTATTCCACATATCAGAAAAGAAAATATTTACTTACATGTCACTTTGACAGTAGACCTGACATTTGTCAAAATGATTGGTTAGTGGAATATGACATGTACTGTTGCCATGGACTATTATTATGACATGTACTGTTGCCATGGACTATTATGCACTATTCACACAACACCCCCTGTGGCACTATTATATTACGCCTTATAAGAATCTTGTTTTCTTGGAACGTGAGAGCTTATTTTACCGTTCTAATATTTTTCGACCCCTTAACCCGAAATGGTTTTTTGTCTATAAAATTACATCAATTGTGTTTATCATACAAGAATATCTCGTCTTGTGTCCTCATTTGGCCTCCAGAGTAACCGAAATTGTCTGCAATAAATGCCTATACATAGTTTAGCTTTAATGATATAAACCCGCGTTCCAAATTGTAATACTATAGCTATGTTATTTTAAGAGATATAAAATATGGATGTTAATTGCACTTGTTGATATTAAATCCATACGTAAACATTTAATATACTTTATTATTTCACTCACTGAATAAACTATATGATACATAAAACAATTACCACAGTACATGAGTACATAACAGATAACTGACCGAGCGTGGAGGACGTGTGTTCACTGTAGCGGTTGGTAGCGAGGAGAGAGAGAGAGAGAGAGAGAGAGAGAGAGAGAGAGATCGCCTGGTGTCTCTTATAGTTGCCGCAGTTCTTGACAGCTGGCTGTCGCATAACGTAACGTAACGTTTAACTGTCAAGAGTATTTATGCAGAAACATAGAGTAGTGTTGACGGAAACACTGCGGTCGGAACCTCCGCCACATACTCCCATCTCAGTGGCAACGCAATTAGTTCAAGTATCTTCGTGGAAATCGAACTCTACGTCCATGGCGTGTAGTTTGAACGGGAACTTCACTGTCACTTTCAGTTTTACTAGGTGTTGGACTTTCACTGTCACTTTCAGTTTCACTAGGTGTTGGACTTTCACTGTCACTTTCAGTTTCACTAGGATGTGTCTGAGACTGGAAAGTTGTATGTTCGTTATCACAAAGAATGAATGCGGGTTTAAGACGGTCAACAGAAATTGTTTCTTCTCCGTGTGATTTCTTGATTTTGAAGACTTTGTCAGTTCGGGATAACACTTCAAAGGGGCCGTCATAAACTGGTTCGAGGGTTTTTCGCGGAATATCAATGCGAACAAAAACAAAAGGAGCTTCCATAAGCTTAGGATGGACAAATACCTTTTTTGCAATATGAGGTTTAAAAGGTACTGGTCGAAGTTTCCTTATGTCTTCTTTCAGCTGAGATATAAGTGGTGGAATATCATGAGCTTGTGTGCTGTTGAAGAAGTCGGTGGGAAGTTTGATTGATTCTCCGTAGACTATTTCAGCGGGTGTTGAGCGATATTCTGGAATTATGTACGATCTGAGTCCTAGTAACACAATTGGCAATTTAGCGACCCAGTTTTCGTCCATATGAGCTTTCAAGGCCTGTTTCAGAACTCTATGCCATCTCTCGATTACACCATTTGCTGCTGGGTGGTAAGCTGTGGTCTTGATGTGGTCTGCACCTAGTGTTTTAGTGAGGTGTGTGAAAAGGTGGCAATCGAATTGTTTACCTCTGTCTGTGGTGATGTATTGCGGAACACCGAATCGAGAGATCCAGCATGATAAAATAGTGTTCGCTACTGTTTCTGCTGTAATATCTGACAATGGAATTGCTTCGGGCCATCGAGAAAATCTGTCTATTATTGTTAACAGATAGCGTTGACCTTGTGATGGTGGTAATGGTCCCACAATCTCAACATTTATATGCGAGAATCTTCTCATGGCTGGGGTGTATTGTCCAATGGCACTGGAAATGTGTCTCCATATCTTGACTTTCTGGCAGGGAATGCAAGTTTTAGACCAAAGAGATACATCGCGTTTCAATTTGGACCAACAAAATCTATCCTGGACCAGATCGACTGAAGCTGATATGCCTGGGTGAGATAAATTGTGGATAGAATCGAAAATCTTTCGGCGAAATTTGAGCGGAATGAATAAGCGAAGTTTCTTTGAAGAAGAATCGCAAATAAGGTTCAATCCGTTGTCAAGAGGCATGTTTTGAAATTTGTATTAGGAAGATTTAGACTGCAGAAGGTGTTTGAGTTCCTCACAAGATGACTGAGCTTGCGCAATTTCTTGGAGTGACACAGTGGAAGAAAGTGAAATTGTTTCAATGCGAGAAGTATAGTCTGCGGGAATGTTTGTAGGACCTGGTATGTAGCGAATGTGTGTGGTAAATTGACCTAGGAAGTCTAAATGTCGTAGTTGCCTTGGAGATGCTTTATCGACGCGTTGTTCAAAAGCGTATGTCAAAGGTTTGTGGTTCGTATAAATGGTGAAATGGTTCTAGGGTATATCTAAAGTATTTAACTGCCTGATAAGCGGCTAGAAGTTCGCGATCGTAGGTGCTGTAAGATTTTTAGGCTGAAGTAAGCTTTTTAGAGTAGAAACCTAGGGGTTCTAGTGTTTGATCACGTAGTTGTTGGAGGGAAGCACCTACGGCATAATCAGAAGCATCGACATGGAGAATCAGTGGTAGCGAAGAAGACGGATGAGCTATTAGTGTAGCGTTTTTTAGTGCCTCTTTCAAACGTTCGAATGCTTCTCGAGTCTGAGGAGTCCACTCGATTTTACGTTTGTCGCGTTTTTTGGGATTCTGGCAGAGGTTGAATAGTGGTTGCTGAATTTCCGCAGCACGTGGAAGAGAACGACGGTAGAAATTTATGAGACCTAGAAATCTTCTGAGTTTTTCAATGGTATCGGGAAGAGGTAGGTCGGTAATAGGCGTTCAGGAAGTGGAAATAATCCAAATTTATTTACACGAAAACCTAAAAATGAAATTTCGGCCACTCCGAATTCACATTTAGATGAATTGATACGGATGCCGTTGTCTTGAAGTGTCTGAAAAAGTTTTGCTAGATGCTCTTGATGTTCTTTTTCAGAGGCTGATGCAACGAGAATATCGTCAAGATAGGAGTAGGCAAAGTCAAGATGTCTTAAAATTGAATGTAAATACCTTTGAAATGTTTGTGCTGAATTACGAAGGCCAAATGGTGTTTTAACAAATTCGAATAACCCAAATGGAGTTATGACTGCTGTTTTGGGAATATCTTGAGGTGCTACTGGGATGTGATGGAAAGCGCGAATGATATCTAATTTTGAAAAAATACGTTTGCCTTCTAACTGGGCATTAAAATCCTGCATATTTGGAATGGGATATTTGTCTGGGATTGTTTTAGCGTTTAGTGCTCGGTAATCCCAACATGGTCTCCATGAGCCATCCTTTTTTGCACCATGTGGAGGGGGCTTGACCATGGACTTTTGGAGGGTCTACAAATTCCCAAGTTTATCATGTGCTGGAATTCTAGCTTTGCTTGAGCTAGCTTTTTCCGCGGGCAATCTTCTAGATTTTGCAGTGACAGGTGGTCCTTCCGTACTTATAGTATGGAAGAACTCAACCTCTGGAAGGTTGCTAGAAGAAGCTTCCTTAAAAAGGTCAGGAAATTGTTGTAGCAATTTGAAGTACTGATGTGTCGGGTCTACGAGATGAATTTTAGAATTAATTCCTGGTGGTGGGTTAGCACCGGTCTTAGAGAGGTTTGTCTTTGTATCGATTAAACGTCTATGTTTCATATCCACGAGTAAAGCAAACTCTGCTAGAAAATCAGCGCCTATAATTGGTTGCTTGATATCGGCAAGTGTGGAGGGCCAGCAGAACCTACGGCGTAAACCTAGATCCAAATCTAATAATTGTTCGCCATAGGTATGAATAGGGGTCCCGTTTGCAGCATACAAGGTACATTTCGATTGAAATTTCCGTTGTTTGTGAGTGGGTGGAATAACTGAAATATCCGCTCCAGAGTCGATTAGAAATTTCATATTGGAGCGTCTATCAAAAATAAAAAGGCGGCGTGTTAGGTGGCTCTCGTCTCCTGCCGCGTGGAGGGAGTGCCTTATTACTTTTCCGACACATGGTTTGCTTTTTAAATTGCAATGTTGGATGCAACGTTTGGTCTTGTTGCCAAATCGTTCATGATACCAACACGTGGAGGTTGAGGAATTTGTGTTTATGGAAGTTCGAGAAAGCTTGGGTCTTTCTCGGGAGGTAGATCGGGAACGCGTTCGCAATTCGTTGACTGATGCTGTTAGCTTCTCTAATTGCGCATCTAACTTGGCTAGCTTGTCGGGCTCGCGTGACTGAATTCCAGCCACGTTGTATTTATCTCCGGAAAATTCCACGATTTTGTCTGCTGTAACCGACAAATTTTCTAGAGAATCGTTGCTCAAAGCCAAAATTGAACGAACGTTGACTGGTAAACGTTGTAGAAATAAAGTTTTAAGGAAACCCTCTTTAATCTGACTACCGGCTAAAAACTTCATTTCGCGTAAAAGTTGCGATGGTTTTCTGTCGCCTAATTCTAATTCTGTTGAAAGTTTATTTATTTTGCGACTTTCGGACTCTTCAAATTCAAATAAAAGACCTTTCATTAGATCTGAATAGGGGGTTGATGATAATGGTTGGGTTAAAAAATCTGAAATTGACTCTGCGACATCAGGATCGAGTATAGCGGGTACATGACTGAATTTTGTCTTTTCAGAACTGATCTGCGATATATCGAACTGGGCGTCAACCTGCATTTGCCAGATTTTCACGTTACGTCTTTATATAGGAGGTAATTTTATTGCAACCCTTGCCATGATATTGCTGCTTGAAGAATCTTCGGCCATTGTGAAAAAAAAATCAGATAATTTTTAAATTAGAAAGGACTGACCTGTTTAGATATTCGTTTTCTGCAGGCATGAGCACGTGCGTGGAAGTTAGGCGACGTCGGCTGGAACATCAGGCTCGGCATCTTGGGCTTGCGGCACGGGGTCACCAATATGGATGTTAATTGCACTTGTTGATATTAAATCCATACGTAAACATTTAATATACTTTATTATTTCACTAACTGAATAAACTATATGACACATAAAACAATTACAACAGTACATGGGTATATAACAGATAACTGACCGAGCGTGGAGGACGTGTGTTCACTGTAGCGGTTGGTAGCGAGGAGAGAGAGAGAGAGAGAGATCACCTGGTGTCTCTTATAGTTGCCGTAGTTCTTGACAGCTGGCTGTCGCATAACGTAACGTAACGTTTAACTGTCAAGAGTATTTATGCAGAAACATAGAGTAGTGTTGACGGAAACACTGTGGTCGGAACCACCGCCACATAAAACGTTTCCGAAAGAAAAGACAATATTGGCAATTCTTGGCTAACGAACTTTTCCAAGCAATTTGCAAAAGGAAGGTACCCATCAAAACACACCGATATATATATATATATATATATATATATATATATATATATATATATATATATATATATATATATATATATATATATATATATATATATATATATATATATATATATATATATATATATATATATATATATATATATATATATATAAACATATAAAAATAGAAACTGACCCCGGATATGTGTTCTAGGGGGCCTGGTTTGCGTTGATTTGAAGAAATTTTTCAAAATTCGAAAGTCACGATCTCACCGTTAGTGAATTTTTTTAAGAAAATTTACTAAAAAGAAATCTAAAAAGGTAATCTCATCCCAGTTTTATTATCATGCATAATGAGAACCTAACATGAGCACTGATGAGTACAATTTGGAGAACCCAATCTATCACAATACAGTTTTTTGACCCGACAATCGTTTCACTAACAAAGTTATCATCATCAAGGAGATGAGTAAACTAGTAAATAAAGACTAAGAACTACTATTTATATGTTAGTTGCTAAGCAGTTGCGAACAGCGTCCTCTAGGAAGGTATACAGACAGACTCCCACTGTTGAGTCTTAAAGCCATGTGATTAAGACTGCATACCTGCCTTTGTTATGCTGTGCGTCGTTATTAAATATTCCTTCTAAGAAGGACATGCTGGTTTCTAAGATAACAGTTCGAACAGTGGACTACGTATAGAACCGGACCTATTCTATTCATCGAAACATTTTAATTCAAATTTCAAACGATATATATATATATATATATATATATATATATATATATATATATATATATATATATATATATATATATATATATATATATATATATAATGTCAGGCAGTCGCGTCAGCTTGATGCTTACGAGACATTTTTTATTCACTTGAGATTTTCTTTACCTACATGATGATTATTATCCCAAATATGCTGAGCAATACATGATTTGTCAATAGTGCCATATCTCAGTTGCGCTAAATGTTCTTTAAATCTACTTTCAATGGTTCTTGTAGTTTGCCCAACGTATTTAAATTCACAATCCTTACAACATATTTCATAGATTCCCGACACATCTGTGGTTTTATCTTTATCCTTTGGATTGCCTAGCAAATTTTTTAATGTATTTTTTGTAGAAAATGTTAGTAAGAAATTGGCTATCTTAAAATGCTAAGTAAGAAATTGGCTTTCTTAAAATGCTATTAAAACCTCTCGCAATTCGCGGTTCAAATGGTAAACAGACAACGGTTTTGTCTGGTCTGTCTTTTCTGAAAGTCGTAGATTCCGCCCACATTTTCTTTGTTTTATGTTTATTGACTAGTTTCTGCACTACGCAGACATAGTGGCCATTATACTTAGCTACATTTTTAATATATTCAAGTTCTCTGTTGCATCTTTTTTCATTTAAGGGAAACTGTATTAATGAAGTAGAAAATTCAAACTAGCTATTTTTTGTGGAAAACTATGATGTGAGTCAATCGAAATGTAGTTCAAGGTAGTGGTTTACTTTCTGTGAATGTCAAATTCTAAAGTGTCTCTATTTTTAATTACTAATAGATCAAGAAAAGGTAATTTGCTATTAATTCCTATTTCATGCGTGAATTTAATGGAGTCAAATTTACTGTTTAATTTGGCAATAAACATCGTCTACTTTGCATACATTTGTATTAAATACTGCAAAACAGAACAATAACATAAGGAAAATCACACTCTAGGAAAATAATCATTTTCGTTTGCTAGATCTGTTTCAAATCTACTCATGAAAAGGTCTGCAATGAATGGTGAAAGAAGTTGCCCATTGCTGTGTCATGGGTTTGTTCAAAAAATTCATTATTAAATTGAAAAATATTCTGATTCATGGAAACATTTGTTAAATTTATATATTCTTTGCAGGCCTCTTCCTCTATGTTGTTCATTTTTAACAAATGGTCTAAATACGTTAGCGTTTCTTTTATGGGAACACCGGGAAACAGCGAGGTCACATCAAAGGATATTAAACTCGCCTTCAACCAACTTCATATTTTTAACTTTATTAATAAATCAAGTGAATTTGAAACTGAATTTTTTTGTGTGTTTAATAGGCAAGTCTCTAATTCGTTTGTTAACCATTTCGCTATATCCCCGACATACAATATAGCGAAATGGTTAACAAACGAATGGACTTCAAGAAGGTGAAACAAACAAGCGAAATAAATGCAGTACACACGTGGAAAAACTGCATTTAATGTATTGTGTACTTTCAACATGGAACATTGACTGATAGAAGTCCAAGACACAGAAAATTCACTCTTTCAACAATGAAAATATTTAAAATTCAAAGTAGGTATCTCTTTGTCCGCTAGTCATCAAGATATATGGCAAACTTTCAAGATTCTGAACACTATATTTCAGTAGCAATGCCAGAAATTGCATGGTGCGACCTCTGTGTTTCGGTAGATATATGAAAGAAACAACTTGTGTTACAGAAACCATAAAATACAATGAGTTGCACGTATGAGGTACGTTATATTCAAGTCATAACCAAGTTTTAACAGTAATCCCGTCTTTGGTAGGGGCTGGTGCAAATTTGCCAGTGAACCACGCCCGGTTCGGATACGAACTGGCGAAAAAGTACTACAGCTTGCCCGTCTGAGATACGGACCTACCCATATTAAGTGGTTGTGGTTAATAGTTAATACTGATACCCAGAAATCAAGTTATGTCAACGAACGTCCGATACCCATCGTATTTATTCCCAGACGGACGAAATTGTGTCAGATTACCAGGCGCCAACAGCTGCATTATTGTGGCAACATTTTTTGACATAACAATGCAGCTGCTGGTAGCAGTAGCGCCTGGTGAACACTACCTGGTCCATTAGCTAATCAGAGATCAGAGGACGAGTTCACTCAAGATCTATATATTTTATAAATCTTGGAGTTCACTAGGCACCAGTTGCTGCATTATGTCAAAAAGTGTTGACAAATGTAAATTTTTTGACATACCAATAAATGCAGCTGTTGGCAGCTACTGGCGCCTGGTGTACTCACCCAATAAGTCTCAAAATCGAGACCCCTAGAAATTATTGACTTTACTATCTATTACTATGTCTATGACTATGACTGGTTGTCATTTTGTTGTTTTGTGCCGGTTATTCATCGCGAAAACTGACAACTCTTCTTTACTTCTTTACGTTCAAAGTTTACCTGATCTTCAAACATCCGTTTAAGAATTAATTGGGGTTTTAATTGAAGTTATATTATCAAAGTTAACCATGAGTGTGAACAAAGAGAACCAGCTTTGCGATTGCAACTGCAAAATAGTCCACAGAAGTGACTGCATGTATAGTGATTATGACATCTTCCTAGATGACTTTGATATTGATACTAAAGAGGAAGATTTGGTGCTTAAACAGGAACAAAACTCCGAGCTCAAGTGGAGCGGGAAAATGGAAATTGAACACAACAAAGAATATTATGCGCCTCTTACTGTTAAAGTGGAGAAGATCGAAGAACAGTGTTTAGATGGCTCAATAGGTGAGGTGAATATACATGAACTCGAACCGAGCCACGAGAGAACAGGAGGTCTTGAAGCTGTTGTAGGTGGACAAATAATTGATGAAAAAATTGAAAATGTGGTTATTAAGAGTGAAATGATTATAGAAGATATTAAAATTGAAACTGATCAAAGCTGCACAGGTCTCAGTAATCATGCCTTTGTCGATCTGAAGAATGTATTAGTGAAAAATGAACTGGGTACAAAATCACAACACATACAGTCAGTTCACACCACGGAAAAGCCTTTTGAATGTTATTATTGTGACTTTGGTACTGCCCATAAGAATTCCTTAGCATGTCATGTGAGGACAGAACATTCTAAACAAAGACATTTCAAATGTGATCAATGTGATTACCATACTGCCAGGAAGTTGCACTTAACACAACACATAACGGAAAGACACACTAAAGAAAGACCTTATAAATGTGATCAGTGTGATTTTTGTACTGCTAGAAAGTTTTACCTAACACAACACATCACAGGAAGACACAGTGAAGAAAGGCCTTTTAAGTGTGATCAGTGTGATTATAGTACTGTTAGAAAGTCTTTCCTAACACAACACATAACAGCAAGACACACTAAAGAAAGGTCTTATAAATGTGATCGGTGTGATTATTGTAGTGTTAGGAAATCTCAGTTAACACAACACATAATGGTAAGACACAGTGAAGAAAGGCCTTATAAATGTGATTGGTGTGATTTTTGTACTACTGCAAAGTTTTTGTTAACACGACACACAACAAGACACAGTAAAGAAAAGTCTTATAAATGTGATCAGTGTGATTATTGTACTGTTAGAAAGTTTTACCTAACCCAACACATAACAGCTAGACACACTAAAGAAAGGTCTTATAAATGTGATCAGTGTGATTATTGTACTGTTAGAAAGTCTTACCTAATACAACACATAACAGCTAGACACAGTGAAGAGAGGCCTTTTAAATGTGATCAGTGTGATTATAGTACTGTTAGAAAGTCTTACCTAACACAACACATAACAGCTAGACACACTAAAGAAAGACCTTTTAAATGTAATCAGTGTGATTATTGTAGTGTTAGAAAATATCAGTTAACACATCACTTAATAGTAAGACACAGTGAAGAAAGGCCTTATAAATGTGATAAGTGTGATTATAGTACTGTTAGAAAGTCTTACCTAACACAACACGTAACAGCTAGACACACTAACCAAAGAGCTTTTAAATGTGATCAGTGTGATTATTGTAGTGTTAGAAAAAGTCAGTTAACACAACACATAATGGCAAGACACTATGAAGAATGGCCTTATAAACGAGACCAGTGTGATTCTGGTACTATTAAAAAGTCTCTGTTAACATGGCATGTAATGACAAGACACAGTTAATAAAGAGTACTAATGGGAAAAACCGTTATTTTCTATTAACAGTTAAAGCAGTTTACGTTATTTCATAAAAACCGTTGAAAATAACAGCTTCAGTTATTTCGCTGTTATTTTGAACTGGATAGTCGATCGATAGTATCCTCCATTACCAAAGCTGTGAGCGAGAGTGAGCACACTAGAGTATAAATAACGTGTTTCCTGTTAAGTAATATGTTATGAAGTAAAGTCTGCTCTATACTGCATAGCATACCCATACATATTTATTACATTCCCAGTCGCATGTCCATTCATCCCGTTAAATAGTTAAATTTAACAGTTGCCGATGATAACCGATGTTTATTCATCGAACCTAGTCGCAGTGGAACTGAAACAGATATGACTCCGAATTCTAGTTTAGTGTAAAAAGCGTTATTTTATAAGCTGTTATTTTTATAAATTCACAACTGGTGGTTACCATTGCGGCTCGACAACCGTTTAAAAATAACCGACAGTTAAATAATGACCCATCACTAATAAAGAGCTTATAAATGTGATAAAGTATTGTTGAAAAGTCTCAGTTACAACACATACAGGGTGTTGCAAAAAACCTTGTGCCATTGCTCATGGATAGATTCCTCATGTAAAAATCAGACTTTTTGGGGTAATCCTCAAGATTGATACTCTCAGGATGCGTAGGTATCTGTGGGCATTGGCAAGCATCGCTGGGCTATTTGAATTCCACACAAGGTTGCCACATCAAATTCCAGAATCAAGTAAATATTTAAGTTAATATATAGAATTAATGTCATTGAATAATAAGTTGAGTGAATCCAACAAGTAGTGAAATACTACTGTACTTTGAAGCACAACCGTTAATAATTAATATACAGTTGAATTTGAACGCACCAGAAAAAAATTCGAGTTAAGGAAGCTTTGAGTTACAGAATAATACAGGGCTTTCATTAATTCCCGAACCCCATGTGACCGGATTCTGTCTCTCTCTTAGTGGAATATGATTTTATGAGTTGGCAGTCCTAAAAGTAACCAAAAAACCACTAGATTAGGGACCCTAAAGTTACTAAATCAATTGACAGTTCAGTCCATTGAGTCCATTGGCGCTCAATTCCTTTAGATGATTATTTTGTATGTATATTGTGCATTTTCCAAGTTCAACCAGTGTTTACCTTCTTCAAATAATTTTCTATCTGTTGGACAATAAAAATAAACAGTTTTTATCAAAACTTAGCATTTTCATTCCGTTTTTACGTAAGTTAAAAGTGTAGGTATGTTAAGGTTATATTGTTGACGATATTCAACATCGCAAAATAAACTTAAAATGTCCGAAAAAACTAGTTTCCTAGCTACCGAACCTTAGGTTAATTGCAAATTGAGTTATTGAATTTGAAGCATTTAATGAAAATTTGCTACCAAAACGCACTTACTGCGTCTCGATTTTTTCTTACAAACATGCGTCATATTTCGCAGAAAAATGCAATAATATAAGGGGTTCGAAAAAAAAAAGTAGATATCACCAATCACTGATGGGCCATACTGTGATTGTCAAAATAATTTTGTAGGATGCAGCTTAAGGCACCCTATAATTAACGTATACAACTTTTTCTCGTATCTTGTATAATAACAATTGTATTGAGCTTTGACGTAGAAATGCGTCACCCTGTATATATGTAAACAGATAAAAACTAAACACGGATATGCATTCTAGGGGACCTAGTGTGCACTCATTTGAAGAAATCTTTTTAAAATTCAAAATTTGTGGTCTCATTAATGAATTTTTTCTACGAAAATTAGCTACAAATTATAGACTGTTAAACCATAGACAAAAACTACTGCCAAATAATCAGAGAAAGGGTCTATTTGAAATGAATTTTCTGGAAATATTTTAGTAAAATGACTGTTGAAGGTCAAACTTAAGGGTTTGTAGAACACTCTTCTTGCGACACTTTCTTTACATAACCCGTATTACTTTCAGATTCTTTACCTAAATGTTGATAAGTACACTGGGAGAACCCAAGTCAGCACAACACATCTTTTTAAAGAACCGAAGTTACCACAACGCATCTTTTTAAAGATGTGTTGTAGTGATTTGGGTTATCCAAGTGTACTTATCAGTGCTCGTCACAGGTTCCAAGTAAATTATGATAATTTTGACATTTCAAATCGCGACTTTGATGTTTTGAGGAAAACCCCATTTTTTCTTTAAATGCCTATAATTTTTTTGTCTTTTAACTTAGACCTAAATTTTGGTACATGGTTCCAATCTTATCACTTAATAAATGTTGTTAATTTTGACGTGTCAAGTCGCGACTTTGACGTTTTGAGGAAAACCCCATTTTTTTCTTTAAATGCCTACAACTTTTTTGTCTATTAACTTACGCAGACCTACATTTTGGTAGATGGTACACTTATAGTACAAACACGTGTACCAAATTTGGTTGCCCTTACTTTGTCATTTCCGGAGTTATAAAAATTTTCCGAAAGAAAACGCAAAATTTTCCGGGGAAACCTGGGGCGATTTTTCTGGCTAAAAAAATTTATCCAAGCCACTTGCAAAAGGAAAGTATACTTGCCAAATTTGATCAAAATCGGCCTCTTATATTTTAAGTTATCAGTGATATATATATATATATATATATATATATATATATATATATATATATATATATATATATATATATATATATATATATATATAAACATATAAAAAGCGAAACTGACCCTGGATATCTGTTCTAGGGGGCCTAGTTCGCGGTCAATAGAAGACAGTTTCTCAAAATTCAAAAGTCGCGATCTCCTCATTAGTGAATTTTTTTTAAGAAATTTAACTAAAAACCGCTAAAAGTCTTTTTTTCTTTTCAAGTGGAAACCCCCTATTTTTCTAACATTATCTTATTTAGCATAAAAAATAAGGATAACTTTGTATAAGGTTTTCTGGTTCAGAAATTTGTCGTTTTCGAAATAATTGGCATTTTCTCATTTTTCTATTGCAAAAATGTTGGTCAGGTGACTATGACGGCGTCAGAGAATAATTAAGTGCTACAGAAATGTCACCAATTACTTGCTAATTGCCAGTTACCAATAATCATGCCGAAGCGATTCAATTATGCTCCTGAAGATTATTTAAATGTGTTTATTATCTATGGCAAATTTAACAGTCTTATCAAGAATATGTGAGATTTTTGCTGACAGATATCCAGATAAACAGAAACCGTCACTAAACTCATGTGAAACGAATAATACAGAATTTTTGGCAGCGGCAGATCAACATTTCACAGAAGAAAACCCATTGTCAATGATGAAAGCATCGAAATTGATGTTTAGGTATATTTTTTGCAGCATACAGCATATCCTATGACATCGTTAAGACGAGTGATTCTACAAACAGGACTATCGAAGAACTTAATACACAGCATTCTGTTGAAACATAAATTCTACACTTACTCCATTTCAATAGTTCAACACATGAAAGACACGGATTTGCCCAAAAGAGTTCAGTTTTGCGAGTTTATTTAACAATGTTGCAAGATATCTGATTTTTGGACACCGTAATTTGGAAAACATACTTACGAAGCAAAACTTACAAAAAGACCTTTTTAACGGGCACAATTCTCACTTCTGGTGTGACTCAAACCCCCATGCAGTGAGATTGCCAGATTGTCCGGAAACCTGGGAATTTAACATGTTAAGGGCTGTAAGTATACAATTGAAAATATTTCTTCATTTTAAATTACGTGCAGGAGAACGATATTTAAATATACTGGGAGATTTAGATCAATATTTAAGAAATTTATCTCTAGCGGAAAAAAAACTTATCAACACGATGGCGCCCCACCACAGAACGCCTTCCTTGTTAATAACTTCTTAGACGAAACATTTTACAAGTGGATTGTCAACAACTGGCCTTTTCTGTGACCTGGTTGTTCTCCTGATTTGGCTGTCCGGGATTATTTTATATGGCGAACGGGGAACGATAATAAATGTCGTTCAATATTTCAGTCCAGTGCCCACAATCGAATATTGTATGGCAAGAGTGAAGAATGCATTCGAAAGTTTATCTCGAGATTCCACCAGAGCGGCCACCCATGACGAACTAACTCGGTGGTACGACAAATGTTTAGAAACAGGCTGGACACTGAACATTTATTGAAATAATTGTTTTCCTGTGTATTTCATTAGTTCTTTTACTTATATGTCAAAATAGCAATTTCGACGCTTTCATCATTGACAATGACTTTTCTTCTGTGGATTGTTGCCTTGACGATGCCAAATTAAAAAAAAACTGTATTTTTCGTTTCACACTGTTTAATGACGGTGTCTGTGTATCTGGATATCTGTCAGCAAACATTTCACATGTTGTTGATAAGACTTTGTAACGTTCGCCGTAGATAATACCAAATTTAAATAATCTTGTGTGTGTAATTCAATTGCCCCGGCATGAAAATGCCAATTATTTCGAAAAAAAGAGAAATTTTCGGACCCGACAACCTGTAACGGTTATGTTTTATTCATTACCGTAACTCCCTTACTGACATAACGAGAACCTCAAAGAAAGCTTAAATAAGAAAAGGTGACTGTATTTTTGAAAAGCAATTCAAGTTTTGATTTTGAAAAGATTATTGAAAATTCGCTATTGACATTTACTATCGTAGTGCCCTTACTGCATTCCCTTTATATACGTTAAATTAAAATATCAACTGACGGTATGCATGTTAATTGCACTTGTTGATATTAAATCCATACGTAAACATTTAATATAACTTTATTACTTCACTAACTGAATAAACTATATGATACATTTAACTATAATACACTTTATGATATAATAACAATTACAACACTACACGAGTACATAGCAGATAACTGACCGAGCGTGGATGACGTGTGTTCACTGTAGCGGTTGGTAGAGAGCAGAGATAGAGAGATCGCCTGGTGTCTCTTATATCTGTAGTTCTTGACAGCTGGCTGTCGCATAACGTAACGCAACGTTTAACTGTCAAGAGTATTTATGCAGAAACATAGAGTAGTGTTGACGGAAACACTGCGGTCGGAACCACCGCCACAGACGGAATATTTGCCTTAGGGAAAAAGAACGTTATTTATGGGACAAGTTGACAAATTAATGAGCAAGCACTATCGTTAAGCAATAAAATATATTTGACAGATACTGGTCACAAGGCTGTTGGAACAGCGAAGCTCCGACGTGGGTCTGCGGAAACTGGCGCGAAACATGCATCTCTGCATCTCTCTCATACACATGGAGGTATATGGGTAACTAAGGAAAGCGAGAATATCACCAGCAGAACATCAACGCCTGAGACAAATCCAGCTGGGTACTTAAGCAGGTGCGATGCCTGTATCGAGGAGGTCTGCCGACACACTACAGAAGCAAAAACTGCGCTACCTCACGAGTTCAGTTCAGGAGATTTTTTTATCAGGCAATGAGGTAAAACGTTGACTTCCGCTGGTCATATATGCCTAGTATAATTATCGTGCAAGTGCTACAAATAATTTCAGTTTGGTTTGGTGATTATAACATCCCGTTTTTTCAAACGGGAAAAATGGATTTAAACGTGAGTTTTTAATAAACGTCTTATGCCCAGTTTCACAAAGCTTGATTAAATATTTAATGGCCGGTTAGTTAATCAAGGATTAAGACGACCAATCACAGACTAGAATTCGAGTTGTTGCCATGACAACCAAATATTTTGAAGCTGTGATTGGTCGTCTGAAGCTCTGATTAACTAACCGGCCGTTAAATATTAAATCGAGCTTTGTGAAACTGGGCATGAGTGTAGTTTCAAGTGAACACTTTCAAGTAAACGGTTTCGAGTTTCCAAGTTCAAGTTTTCGATTTCAGTCTCAGTTTCAAGTTTGCCTTTATGTCCGATTTTTCCGTGTACGTTCAAACATACCTTTGTCTCAAAACATACAGTTAAAATACAGTTTGAATAACAAATTCCTCATTTAACCTTTCTCAATTCTGGTGGTGCTATAGCTGGAAATTCTTTATATCGATTATCTAGATCTACTCAAACTAACTAACTAACGTAGTGCCGGTGTATTGACTCGAAGATCTCATAAATCTAGGACTTTGGTCAGAACAAGCTTAAAGCTGAGTAAGTATTTGATTATCTTTTCATCTTCAAACCAAATAGCGCGTTCCTTGTCTTACAAAATAATAAATCTGAGAGATAAGTGCAAATAGGTTAGGGTTTGGGAGATGATGATGACCTCACTATTGACCGGATTTAGTTCCAGTTGAAATATGTCACGAGATATCAATCGCGGACAACTATCAAATAAAAACACTCGGGTTTTTAGGCTTAAATTGGCACAAACCTTATACAAAGTAATCCTTATTTTTAATACTGAATAATATAATATTAGAAGAATAGGGTTCCCATTTAAGGTTGCAGTGCTATCGGGCGGCACAGCCGCGGACGAGCCCTGAGGGAGAAAAAAAGGTTCCCATTTGAAAAAATGACTTTTGGCGGGTTTTTTATTTGAATTTTTAACCTTCTTTTTCTACCATCCTGTATTATTAAATATTATGAAAATATCACACGCAGAATCTACTACTACTACTACTACTACTACTAAAGCATGTTTCTTTCTGAAAGTAAACCGATGCTAGTTTTACTAATAAAAGCTTCCGTATAGGAACATTTCATAATAATTATGTTTTGGCCTGCAAACGTCAGTTTTCACATAAAATTTGAAATATGTCAAAAACGGTTAGACTTAGGTACCTATAGGACATTATAGGTACATAAAATCCCAAATTTGTCGTAGAATCTAAAAATGCAAGAATACATAGGTGTGCCGTTTGAGATAATGAATTTGACATTTACATTCGGTACCTATAACCGGAAATGCCACCATTTGGAAAATGTTTTAGAACAGTCGTCCCTATTGGCATTAGTCCAAGACCAAATTTTCAAATACTACTTTTGGGATGCCATTCCCTGTGGGACACCTGTATATGATATAAGTAGACTGATGACGTGGTAAGTTGTTCTTATAACATCATGCATATTCGAATTAGATATGTCACATCTAAGCTCAATATCTTAGCGGTGATATCAAGTCAGAGGTCAGTTATTTATGAACCCATAACAAACATTAATTTTAAGTTGTAGTGGAAAATAATTTTGTTCTAATCAATTATCGTAAATTAGTACTTTATTATACAAAGCTACTAAGTTAACTGTTAGCTGCATAGATTACATACGAAGCTTTAATTTCTTGCATACACATATAGAACTACAAAATATATTTTAGAACTGTGGTCCAGTCATATTTTACATATATCATAAGTCAACGATAAACGGATATTTTTCTTTTATAATACATTTTAGGCAAAATTGCATCAAAATTGTTATAAGAACACTTGGCGAAACCAAATCACCACAAGACATTAAAAAAAACCTGACGATCGTTTCACTAACTAAGTTAGCGTCATCAGATAAGATGAGAAATTCAAAATGTTTTACTACAACTGTGTTTATATTCTGGGCAGGTACTCGGCCTGGACAACTGGTGGGGGTGGGGGATTATTTAAACTAGACACAAACTTTCGCTGCTTGCTTACTGGAATTTTTCTCTACCTAAATTCGGTTATTATCCTTCACATACTCCCGTGGTCGGTATTATATACAGGTTAGCAAAATGTATGGAAACCCCTAAATATATCACGAACAAAAGATAATATTAAAAAAAGTTTATTACAAAAGTTATAGGGTGTTGTTAGGAGCATTATTCTGTAGTGCTTTGAGATATACAGGTGACCCAGAAAAGCGCAGCTGATTAAAGTTGTCTTTTTTGAATGGAACATACAGTATTTGACCTCATTTTTGTATTTTTTTGATAATTTCAATCTAATGTTGTGTAAAACGCTCTATGTCTAAACTCATTCGTCACCAAGTTATAGACATTTAAAGTTTAGGAGTGTAGTAAGTATGGAAATTACTAAATATCCAGAATCAATGTGTATTTATGAAAATGTCAACATTTAAACCAACAATAAGTCTAGATTTTAAGTAAAGCGTGCAATATGACACAACTAGACTAAAAACAATCTAGGCAATCTAAACAAGAACCAACGCTGGCCGTTCACGATTCGACAAAACTGCAGTCTTTTAATAAAGTGTCCAATCGAATCCCGTAAATAAATTGGTGGCATTTGATTTATGTATTCTTATATGTGGCTCTTCAGACATTTTAAGGTGATTGACCTCTCTTGATACACTTTATTTCTAAGGTATCCACATAAAAGTCTAGCAGGGTTAAGTCTGGTCACGGGGTGGCAATTCTACACCACCTCGACGTCCTATCCATCTCTGCAGGAATACTGTATCTAGGTATGTACAAACGGCTTGAGTAAAATGAGGAGGAGCACCATCTTGCTGAAACCAGATGTCCACAGAAGGGCGCATAGGATTATCCGGACTGGGAAATAGGGCAGTTATATAACTTCTGAACGTCTGCAGTTATAGCTAGAACAATATTGTATCTGAGCACTTTACTTAAAATATAGACTACTATTATTTTAAATGTTGACGTTTTCATCAATACACATTGAATTTGGATATTTAGTTATTTCCATACTTACTACATACTTTAACTTTAAATGTCCATAACTCCGTAACGAGTGAGTTTAGACATAGGGTGTTTTACACAAAATTAGATTTTAGACAGGGTGTTTTACACAAAATTCGATGAAAATTATCCACAAAAAAAATCAAGAAATGAGGCCAAACACAGTATGTTCCATTTTAAAAAATTTAATCAGCTGCGTTTTTCTGGACCACCTTTATATTTCAAGGCACTACAAAATAATGCTCCTAGCAAAATCCTATAACTTTTGTATAAAACTTTTTTTAATATTATCTTCTGTTTGTGCTATATTTAGGGGGTTCCATACATTTGCTAACCCTATATATATATATATATATATATATATATATATAATATATATATATATATATATATATATATATATATATATATATATATATATATATATTTATATATATATATATATATATATATATATATATATATTTATATATATATATATATATAGATATATATATATATATATATATATATATATATATATATATATATATATATATATATTGTCACATTTGTCTATAAGAATTAAGTTTAGGAACTTTGTTACTTCTATGGTAGTGTGTTGGTAACAGCGAACACTCTGGAATTATATTTCTAGAAGGGACCAGAAGTGACAGGTGTAGAAGGTCTAGAATCTCTGTGGGCGGTATAAATAGACGAGCGGTGCGCAGAATAAGTTAGTTCATTATTGAATTAGTGGGGTGTAAAAGAAGTGATCATAGAGTATTAAGCGATTCAGCAGTAAGTGTTGTTGTTTAGGAAACGATCATAGAAGACGAATAGTGGAATATAGTTCTATGGACATTTAATAATAGAGAAGAGAAATATTTTAGTTGATACTGGTGGTGGAAAATAGTTGGTTATAATAAATAGTAGTTTGAAAAGCTGTGTTTTGTTAGTCAACAAATCCAGAACCACGTGGAACGTAACAATATATATATATATATATATATATATATATATATATATATATATATATATATATATATATATATATATATATATATATATATATATATATATTCCAAAGCGTTTAGTAACATTTTTGATTAATTTTAGGTTATCTTTATCTTACATGGTGAGTATTCTCCCAAATATGTCGAGCAACGTAAGATTTATCTATGTATAGTACAGTATCTAAGTTGTGCTAAATGTTTTTTAAATCTAATTTCAATAGATCTTTTTGTTTGCCTGACGTATTGAAGATCACAAGGTTTACAACTTATTTCATAGAGGCCAGACATTTTAGCGGTACTACCCTTGTATTTTGGTTTACCTAGAATGTTTTTTAAACTATTTTTTGTCGAAAATGTTAGTTCCAGTTTGGCTTTTTTTAATTATATCAAGACCTCTCGTGATTCGCGGTTCAAATGATAGTTAAAACAGTTATTTGTATCGGCATATCTCTTTCCTTACGTCGTTGATTCCGCTAACTTTTTAACTAACTTTTTTGTTTTTCTGTTTAATTTCTCCACTAGGCAGGCAGAGTATCCGTTATATTCGGTCACGTTCTTAATATACCCGAACTCTTAGATGTATCTATTTATATATACCTATAATGCATTTTTTCTAGACAGGGAATATATTTCACGGCATTTTTCAAACTCAGTTAAATTGAATCAGGAAAAACTTGGACTACAATTATTTAACTAAAATTCAGGGGCGTGCGGTGACATTTCAAATAAGGGAAGCAATTCTCAGAAACTTACTTATTTGTAGTGTAACTCAATTCTTCTGTCGTTTTTGGCAAATTTTAATAATGTCATAAAACTGTGGATTCTGGGACATTTACTATGGACGAGTTTATTTTCAACTGACAAAATTGAAATTTGGGAAAGTCTTTCCTGTCCTGTTGAATTCCTAACAAAACTCCTGACAAGATTCAATGTAGAAAAATTTCGTTCTAAAGATGCACTAGTAGCAGGAATTGTTAATACTAATTCACATGATTTGAACAATTCAGAATATGGATTTTCCAATTTTGATTATTTTAAGAAAGTTGAAAGTTCACTCGCGTTAGTTTTTGTGCCTATAACATCGGTTTCATAAATGACTGTAAGTTCTGATCGTAATAAGGCTTTGTCAAAAGAATGTCCATAGTGGTGGAATAATGATTTGAATGAATCTTCTGGGAAAGGTATCCCTTTAAATCCTCCAAAATTACACAATTCAAGAAATTTCAGGTCACTAAGATGATCAAATCTGCAGTTAATTTGCTGCTGAATTTGATCTATGATTTCGTAGAAAAGGCGGCGGTAAGAAGTTTGAAGGTCTCCCACATTATCAGTGCGCATACGCTTTCTTCGTGGCTCCACTTCTCCTAATTCAATTTCTTTTTCCCAGAACTTATCAAATTAATTATACATAAGGTAGCAAAAAACACTTTACATTCTTTAATATGATATATAGATTGGGAGAAAATTAAATTTAATTTATGAGCACAACAGTGTACAAATAGAGCACTGGAGAACGTTTCCCGCACATTAGCTTGAAGACCTCTTAAATGTCCGGCCATAACAGCAGCCCTATCATAGCTTTGGGCAATTAATTTATTATCAGCCTCCTCAATATCTTTCATAATATTAAGCACAATTTTATATAGAGCGTTTGCGGTACGATCTTCTGTCACATTTTTAAAGCCTAAAAATCTTTCTTGTACACTCCCATCCATTTTTACGTAACGTATTACTACAGATAGTTGACTTAAATTAGTTACATCGGTTGTTTCATCTAGATCAATAGCAATGAAACGAGTCTGTTTAATTTAAGATTTAATTCTGTTCAAAATAATAGTGACAGCAGCCGAAGTTAAGTCATTCTGAATGCGATTTTATGTCCCGCGAAAAACGTTAGACTGTTCCAAGTGATTTTTTAAATAAATGTCGTATTTGGCTATTAAAGAAACTAGGTCTTGAAAGTTTCTTCTATTTGCAGATGTAGTTGTTTCGTCATGACCCCGGAAGCCCAATTCATGCTGACCAAGCAAACACACAACATCAATAAGTCATTTTAATATGTTTCTGTTTTTATCAACCAGTTCATTGTGTTGGCGATGACTAATTTATATCTGCTTGTCAACGGCGTATTCAATTCGCGTTTTTCCAAAGACACTTAATTTTAAAATGGTCTGTAAATGCACTTCAGACATAACATGTCTTTTTACTACTTTACGTAGATTATTCAAGTCGGAAAACCCACTTTTATTCCACACCCTCTTTTCAGTCACAAATAGACTACCAGGTCAACAAAACAGTTTATTCCTGTTTTCACAACCCGTTAACCATTCATATTGTTTATAAGCTTTTTCCGCGTTGAAATGTCGAGTACATGTTTTAATTCTTTGGTTTAAGTTTTTTACAGCAGGTTTCGGCCTACCTTTATTAATAATAGCAAGTTTTTAAGCAAACGGTAAACCTGAAAATCCTTTGGTTATCAAAAACACACAATACAATCACAGTTATTATTACCACCCATCCCCACCGACGCCGCTGTTAAAAGCTGATCTACTTGCAGCCATATTAATAATCATAAAATGCCCATGTATTTAACATAGTCAACTGCTTATATCTGCGAAATAATCAGAGACATTCACTTTGTACGTGCACCGGGTCTTCCTAGTACAACACGTTCTAAAAATACGCGTACATCCGTCGAGCTAGGGTTTCTTATAAAGTTGTCTGCTGACTACGTGTATTTAGTATTTAACCGAAGTCATTGCAACTCGTGCTGTTCGCTGGCGCATTTACTGCGACGACGTCCTTGCTAGGAGCCTAAATACAAATACAGTATGATGCATAATAAATAATTGTGTGTGAGCTTGCGAAATAAAAATTGTAATAATTAAATTAGTTTCAGAATTTGAAATTTAATATTTAAAATACATGGGTTTAAATAATGCGGTTTAGGTATGTAGTCGTTATTTTAAGGGAAGCAATGCTTCCCTTGCTTCCATGGACCGCACGCCACTACTAAAATTAATTAACATTGAATCTGCATTGATGGCAATATATGAGTTAAATTTCGTAAAAATAAATTGACGAGTTTCAAGGATATAGCGGTTTCGAGAAGAAAATGTGCAATTTTCCATTGAAAAACCTCATTTTCAGAAGTGTCCAACAAACTTAGCCTCTGGAAAGCATTTTCTAGGGTAATAAAAAAACAGAAATTCTCTAAGTCGCGTGGAAGCTTTACAAACCATGTTGTACACACACACGCACGCACACACAGATAATTTAAAAGAAGACATAGCAAGTACACCACTGCAGACTCTCGCTTGATTCAGACATGTATTCGTCCACTGTTTAATTTAACACTGTGCAGAAAATGGCGTTCAGACCATGGCCACTTCATGGTAAAGGATCGATGGCTACCGAAAATGAAAAAAAAAAATCTGTTCTATGTTGTATTAATGGGCCTACTGGAACATTACCATAAGATTAATGAATTCTTCAAAAAGCTATGTTAAAGAGAAATGTCTCAACACTCCATGACTTCCCGCATTAGTGGCGGCTCGTCAGATGACTCAGGTGAAGCGCTGCTTCACCTATATTTTTCGGTTAAGCTAAACTTTTGTATCCAAAATCCACCGTATAATTTTAACTTTTTTCATTCTCTCACATTCATTTGGTACAAACACATAAAAATGTCTTGTTACGTCGCGTTGCATTTGATAATGTATTTTTATAGTAATTTATGGTACGATATAATTTGCAAGCCCGCCGCTGGTCACCGAATTGAATGTATACATGCCCCGCGCGCAGCGCTTACGTATTGCAGACCATAGACTACTGTAGAGCGTCAAGCAACTGAAGACTGACTGAGCCAGATTCGTTCGTCTACAAATGCTGCGTCTGTTTCGGGACGCTTTGCAGGAGACGGTTGCCGTGGCAACGGCACGCGCACTGGTAGGTTGGTGTTTATTAGTCACAAAAGTGATGCAGAGTTCTGAGCCTGTTTCAAAGCTTAGTGTCCCTCGTTTATTTAGATTGAGTCGGTTCGTCAGAGGCGTATTTTTATTTTTACTATGTTGCCGTTAAATAATCTGGTGCCACAAGTACAGACTTTGAAAAGCTGGATTTTTCATGTGTCTTTTTGGTAAGTGGAATTGATTTGTTTATTATCACCTCTAAAAGAGTAATTTCAAAATAAGAAAATATTAGATATAAGAAGAAAGGCCTTGAATTTGAAAAGAAAATGCTTGTAGCTCTTCCCTCTATAAACAGATTTTCATAGGTAATACGCGCCGTATTATATTAACGTATGCGTGCGTGTACAGTATGTGTACAGTGTCCTCTCATCGAATATTCCTGGACATTATTCCTTGTGAAAGTCTCTATTTTTGTACAAATGAATTTTTCATTTAAATACTGAAGTGCCGGGAGAACGCGTGACCTTGAAAATTTAAAAATGTCCACCCGCGGAGCAGGGAGGGTGTCTTCGTCTCCCTGGACGCCCCTTTGAGGCCGCGCGTATTCTCCTTCACTCACTCCCAAAGTCACGAGCCGCCACTGACCCACATTCTCCGTTTCTCTTTTGAGCAAGGTTCACTTACAGTTATAAATAAAGGAACAAAAAAATATTGCAACAGAATCTATTTCCAAATTTTTAAGTTTAAAAGGAAAATGCAAGGAAAATGGACAGATGATGAAGTGGCATGGTCGTCGTTTTTTCTGAACAAGTCATTTTGGAAATGAGGCAGAGGTGTGCTAGAGACTTGCCGAAAATCGTTTAGCAGACTCTGTGTTTCTCTCAGTCTCAACTCAGAAACTCAAATTATTGCCCTTTTTGTCCTGATAAAGTTGGTAAATTATGGCATATTATTTTCACATGCTGAAAAAGTCATCATCTATGAAAGTTTGTGAAATCTGTGCTGATGAAATTGACTGGCAAGAAGGACACAACAGTAGCTAGCACTGGTATTATCAGTTGGATCACTTTGAACATCTAGTGTAGCGTAAAAATCGTTATTTATCTGCCTATTTTTGTAATTAATGTTGGTGTTAATTAAAAAAAAGTCTAGACGCAGCAAGTGCGTTATGGTAGCGAATTTTCGTAAAAATGTTTTTAATGTCAAATATGTACCTATCGTTTTAAATGGACATTTGGTTAGCAGTATAACCTATATAGTAGCAACAATGTACCATATTTCATTAAAATAGCTTTGTTGTTTCAAAAAGTACAAACATTTTCTGAAAATAAACTTTAAAAGTTCCAGAAAAAAACTGGTCCGATTTTCCTGACCAACGAACCTCTTTTAGCTGTTTACACACCTGCCGGATATAATTAATCACAAACAACTTTAGGACCAAAATTGAAAAAAAAATGCTCAAAATTTGCAGAAATTTCTTTTACAAAAATTGCTTTCAGTAATGTTACACTAAATTATATTTTTCACAAAAATTCTTCTTTTTTTTTACAATAACGTACTAAACATTTATTACTAATTACCAACATATCACAAAAATAAGTTCCACAGAAACACTAAAAACATTTCTGCGAAAACTTTTAAAATTCAGCCATTATTTGAGAGTGCCCGTATACGGCAGCTCGATTTTTTCAACGAGTAATACAAACAAAAAGATCTCTAAATGCGTCATTTCAATGGGACTTCGCTATCTATTGATAAAAACGCCATTTCACAATTTGTGATATGTGTTTGAAATATGTGCCAAAAACGTGAAAAGGTGCAAAACAATTGAAATAACTCAAAAACGATGAACGATATCAATTTTTTCCCTCACAAAGATGCATTATAATTCAATAGAAAACACAAAAATGCAATAAAAGAAGGGGGTGTTCTATTAAAAAAAGAAATTGTGTATCACCAACGACTTATGGGCTACCCTGTGATTGTCAAAATAAGTTTGTAAGATGCAGCTCGAGATACCCTATAATTAACGTATATACTTTTTTGTCATATCTTGTATAATAACGGATATATTGTGCTTTGCCGTAGAAAAGCGTCACCCTGTATATGTGTAAACAGACAAAAACTGAAACTGACCCCGTATATGGGTTTTTGGGGTTCTAGTTCGCCTTCATTTGAAGAAATCTTTTTAAAATTCAAATCTTCTCAATAACGAATTTTTTCTACGAAAATTTGTTAAAATATAGACTAGTAAATCATAAACTATAGCTGAAACTACTGCCGAAGCATCAGAAACGAGGGTCTATTTGAAATGCATTTTCTGAAAATATTTTGGTAAAATGAAGGACAATGATGGTTGAAGCTGAAACTCAAAGCTTTGTAAAACACATTCATTACGACATATTTTTGACATAATCCGTATTGGCTTCAAATTCGTTGTCTGAAAATTCCAAATTTTGACGTTTCATATCGCGACTTTGACGTTTCAAGAAGAAAAAATATCAAATTTTCAAAATATTTTTTCTGCTACTTATTGACGTTTTTGCGTCAGGAAAACTTAACCCTTGTATGTAATATTCAATTGGCTTTGTTAATCACACAAAATATTTTGTTCTTGTGCTTTCCCGTGATCACCAGTGGCACCCAAACATTTTTTTCTTTTAACTTAGAGATCTGAGTTTTGGCACGTAGGGTAAGTTGGATGGTAGAAACGTATATGCCAAATTTGGTTGTCATATCTCTGTTATTTTCGGAGATACAAAATTTTCCCGGAAAAACTGGTCCGATTTTCCTGGCTAACGAACTTATCCAAGCCACTTGGAAAAGGAAGGTACGTTCCAAATTTCATTAAAATCGGCCCATTATTTTTTGAGTTAACTATACGATATATATATATATATATATATATATATATATATATATATATATATATATATATATATATATATATATATATATATATATATATATATATAAACACAGTTCTCCCCATCTGTGAATTTTTCGTTTCACGAAAAATTCGCTAATAAGGAATTTTTTTTTTATATTTGAAATACAAGCCGTTTTTTCTCAATTAAAAAAATGTAACTTACTAAAAATTTTATACCTTCGAAATGAGAAAAAAAGTACTAACAAAATCAATAATCTAGAAAATAGGTTGTCATTTAAAAAAGTATCCATGGCGTCATAACTTGAAAAATAAATTAGGTAACTAGATGAAAATAATGTAGTATAACGCCAAATTAGTAAAATCCTTACACCCATTTGAGATGTTTTCCAAAATCCTCGGTGGTTTAGTTGTAAGAACATGTGCCTCTGAACCGAAGGGTACTGGGTTCGATCCCAGAGTTCTCCTTTCACTTTTTCAGTACATACTGTAAAATTAACATCAACCGAGGTTCTGGCATTGTATTCGAGCAAGTTGAATGTCTCCACGTTCCGCCCTTCGGAGGGGGCGTAAAGCCGTGGGTCCCGTGTCCATGCGAGATGTTGGGCACGTTAAAGATTCGTACCCTCCTTACAGAAAAGCAGGGGTAAAATTATTTTTAACAAAGTTATCAAATCTATTCCTTACTTTTTTTTTACACATTGTGTATAAAGATTAATTGTACAATGATTGCTGATTTTTTAATATATATATATATATATATATATATATATATATATATATATATATATATATATATATATATATATATATATATATATATATATATATATATATATATATATATATATAAATATAGGGCAGTTCAAATGTGAGCCTCGCCATTAGGATCTTGTAAACCGTAAGAGATAGGAGGATAATTAAATTGGGGCAAAGTTGGGAATTTCTATGGTGATCTTATCTGAGGTGTCATTTTAGTGAATTTTCTTAAAAAAAATTCACTAATGAGGAGATCCCGACTTTCGAATTTTGAAAAAATTTCTTCAAATGAGCGCTAATTAGGACCCCTGGAACCCAAATCCGAGGTCGGTTTCAGACTTTATATGTTTATATATATATATATATATATATATATATATATATATATATATATATATATATATATATATATATATATATATTATATATTATGTGTCACACCTATAACTAAAAAAATAATGGACCGATTTTGATAAAACTTGGTGAATACCTTCCTTTCACAAGTGGCTTGGATAAGTTCGTTAGCCAGGAAAATCCGCCGAGGTTTTCCCGGAAAATTTTGTGTTTTCTTTCGAAAAAAAATCGAAAAAATTATTATTATTTCTCCGGAATTAACAAAGTAAGGGCAACCAAATTTCACACGCGGGTTTATATCATTATGGGTAAAATGCCTACTAAAATTTAGCTCTGTAGGTTAAAGGACAAAAAAGTTACAGGCATTTAAAGAACAATAAATTTGGGTTTTCCTTAAAACGTCAAAATCGCGATTTTAAACGTCAAAATTGGTGAGTACCTTCCTTTCGCAAGTGGCTTGAATAAGTTCGTTAGCCAGGAAAATCCGCCGAGGTTTTCCCGGAAAATTTTATATTTTCTTTCGAAAAAAAATTATATCTCCAAAATTAACAAAGTAAGGGCAACCAAATTTCATACGCGGGTTTATATCACTATAGGCCAGTGACCTACCAAAATTTAGCTCCGTAGGTTAAAGGACAAAAAAGTTACAGGCATTCAAAGAAAAATACATTTGGCTTTTCCTCAAAACGTCAAAATCGCGATTTTAAACGTCAAAATTGGTAATATTTAGGCAATGAACCTGACACTAATATGAGCTATGGAAGGAAAATGTCTCAAGAATAATGTTTTACACAGCCTGAAGTCTTAGTTTCAATCGTCATTGTCCTTCATTTTACTAAAATATTCCCAGAAAATTCATTTCAAATAGACCCTTTCTCTGATGTTTTGCCTGTCGGTTTAGTTAAGTTGATGCTTTCGCTGTAGGTTTAGTGAAGTTTATGGTTTAACGGTCTATAATTTTTAGCTAATTTTCGTAGAACAAATTCGTTACTGCATTTTAGCATATTTTATCGAAATATGATGCATGTTTGTAAGAAAAAATTTGGACACAGTAAGTGCGTTTTGGTAGCAAATTTTCATTAAGTCCTCCAAATTTCAATAACTCATTTGCTATTAACGTAAGTTTTGTTGGTTAGGAAACCAACATTTAACTGTATTTTCGGATAATTTTTGTATGAACGCAGCAAGGGCGTTTTAGTTGCGAATTTTCATTAAATGTTTCAAATTTCAAAAACTCATTTTGCTATTAACCTTAGGTTCATTGGCTAGGAGACCAGTTTTCTCAGAAACATTTAAAGTTTATTTTCCGAAAAGTTTTGTACATTTTCAAATAATTATTTTGATAAAATATGATACACTGTTCCTACTATATAGGTTATACCGGTAACCAAATTGATGCCTGCTCGCATTAGAGCGATATATTTGTAATTAAAAACATTTTTATGAAAATTCACTTTCATAACGCACTTGCTGCGTCCAGAGTTTTTTAGTTTTTTAATTATTCGAAAAAAACAAATATTTTCAATTTTCGTTTTTTTTTGTTTTCAAGCAAATACTGAGAGAACTAGACTTTTTTAAAAACGACATTCTTAGACCACTTTTTTATGAGCAGTCTAAATCTGTCATCTTATCTTCCAAGGCGTTCTTGATGCAAGAGTTACAATACTTAACTTTGATTTTTCTTATGGACGCCATATTGGATTTCTGCATTTGAAAAGTCTTATTTTTCTGATTACAATGATATATCACATGATACGATCACATCTTACCTGCGTTCAAAATTTGGAAAACATCTTTTCTATGAAGAGTGCTTTGGAAGGGATGGCAATAAATTTGTTTAACGACCTAAATATTGACAATTCAGCCAACTTTGATGTTTATAGTATTCCTGTACATTGTCTCTGTGGTATTTATTCGAATATCATGAGTTTTACAAATGATAAAAATGTATTACCAAAATAATAGAAACTAGAATTACTAGTGAAAACTATGCAACCACAATATTCTTATTTTAATGGACTAAATCACAATCTAAAGGAATATGGTTCATTTGGAAAAATCAAAAACAAGTATGGTAGTAGAATTAGCAAAGTTGACAAAAATGTAGTACTACAACAGGTAAGGGTTTAATGGATTTAATTTTTTACAGAAAATTGTTATCAATATTGATTATTACTTCCACATCGTCAATGCACGAGGAAATATGGTATTAGTGACTGAAATTTCCAATTTTATTTTCGCTATTATGGCGTAAAAAGTGTCAAAACATATAGAAAACGTGGTGGAAGCGCCTTTTTTCAGAAGAGTGTCGAGAGTTTTTGCGAGCAGAAATCAAAGCACTTTTAACAGAATTTTTTTTTTCCAAATTGTGATAGCAGGTAAGATGTGATCATATCATGTGATATATAATTGTAATCAGAAAAAAATACTTCTTAAAAATGCGAAAATCCAATATGGCACCAACAAGAAAAATCAAAGTTAAGTATTGCAACTCTTGCATCAAGAACGCCTTGGAAACTATGATGACATATTCAGATTGCCCATAAAAAAGTGTCCTAACAATGTCATAGTTGAAAAAGTCTAGTTCTTTCAGGATTCGCTTGAAAACAAAAAAACGAAAATGAAACATTTCGTTTTTTTTTCTCGAATAATTAAAAAACTATAAATGACAGCAAATTTTCTTTCAGATAATTTATTACAATAGAAAGATGAACCATGGTCGTATCTATTACGGTTTGCAAGATCCCAATGGTGAGGCTCAAATTTGAACTACCCTGTATATATATATATATATATATATATATATATATATATATATATATATATATATATATATATATATATATATATATATATATATATATATTAAAACAACTTTTTATTTGTCACACAATAAATGCCTATAATCAGCAGCATTTAAATTATCTGAATCTTTTGTTCCAAAAGTTATTACTCTAAAATTTTAAAAGCTGAAGGTTTAAAAAACAAACATAAATTAACAAAAAAGTATAATTGAAAAATATATAAAGGCATAAACATATTTGGCACCTTTAAAAGCAAGATACTTATATAACAATTTCAGTGTTCCCATATGGGTATTATTGCTTAAGATTGACAATAAGAAAAAAAATCATACTTTGGCCAGAGCCACGCAAGTCCTTGATGGAACATATACTTGTAGAGAGTGTCTTCTCCCAGCATATCCTTCATTCATAGTATGGTGAATCACAGAAGTATCAATTCTATTAAATCCCCCAAAGTCTTTATCATCTGAACTCAATACAGTTGTATAATCTCCAGCTACATCAATACCAACACGATAATCTGCAAAACTCTTGAAGGGATGAAAATTAAATACAAACAACACACCAGCTCTCTCAAATACAATGACTTTATCTTCGTTATGCTTCCAGCTGACATATGCAGGGGAACTGCTAAGCCACCTATATTTTTCTTCAGTTGTGTTCATAGCCCGATCCCAATTGTTAAGAAACTTATATTTAAGCAAGTCATCATCAACCAGATTCCACTGTCTTCTTGCATAATGATAAGAACTGTTGTTGCCCTCTCGTGGAAAATCCAACCATTCTGGGTGACCAAACTCATTACCTATAAAGTTCAGATAAGCTTCACCGCCTAAGGTATGCGTTACAAATCTAATTAATTTATGTAATGCTATCCCTCTGTCTATAATACCAGATTGCTCAGATGTTGTGCTCATGTGTGTGTACATTTCTTTGTCCATCAACCAGAAAGCTAAAGTTTTATCACCAACAAGAGCTTGATCATGAGATTCAGCATATGCAACATTACCTTCTTGCCATCTACGATTTGTCAGCGTGTGCACAATATTTCCTATATCCCAGTCTTCATCTTTAGCATGCTTTAACAATTCAATCCATTTATCAGGAATGGCCATGGCCAAGCGATAATCAAATCCTAAACACCCCTCATCAACTGGCCTGCAAGTACCTGGCATGCCTGACACATCTTCTGCAATGGTGATGGCATCTTTGTGAAATTTATGTATTGTGTAATTAGCTAACATTAAATAGACTACACCTTCTGTATCAACACCAAGGCCAAAATAATCATCATAATGACCACCAAAACCTTGTGCAATTCCTCTTGAATGATATAACATGGAAGTGACTCCGTCAAATCGAAATCCATCAAATTGGTATTCATCTAAATACCAACGGATATTAGAAAGTAGGAATCTCTGCACTTCAAACTCTGAATAATTAAACAGCCTTGAATCCCATAAACTATGTTCACCACGAGATCCAGAATGGAAAAAGCCAGCATCAGTACCATCAAACATGTTTAAACCATCCATAACATTCTTGCTGGCATGTGAATGAACCAAATCCAGTAAAACCACTAACCCTAGTTCATGTGCTCGATCAACTAGGCGTTTCAATTGCTCAGGGGTACCATACCGACTAGACGCTGCATAAAAACTTGTTACTTGGTAACCAAAACTGGCATAGTAAGCATGTTCCATTACTGCCATTAACTGAATCGTATTATAACCCTGTCTAACTATACGGGGTAAAACATTATCAGTAAAATTGTCATAAGAACCAACCTTCAATTCAGATGTAGCTATACCAACATGGCACTCGTAAATACGAAGGCTTTCAGGCCTACGAACTTTCGGTTGCTTAAATATGTATCTTTCATATGGAGGTGGATTCCAAAATTTATGTTTATATATTGTACCCTCATGTTTGGGAGGCTCCACAACGTATGTAGCATATGGCGACAATCGATCTTCTTTACTTCCACTTTGTGTTTCAACAACTATCTTCAGTTCTGATAAATGTGGGATTGGACAACTACCATCTGGATTTGCGGGCAATATAAGTTCCCATTTCCCAAATTCAAGTTTTCTGTATCGGTGACTATCTCTATTCCAGCTATTAAAATCACCAGTTAAATAAAGCTGTCTTGCCCCAGGGGCCCACTCACGACACACGACACTGTTATCTTGCTGGACATTAATACCGTAATATTTATAACCTTTTGTAAAATTATCTAGTCCACCACCGTTCTCTTCAATTGATTCTAGCTGGTCTTTAAAACATGCATATCGGCGACGAAATTCTTTTTCATACGGATGTAAATAAGGATCTCTTTCTAACAGATTTTTAATTTGCGGCACATCTACATCCATTGGATTCATAGATGAATATTTTCCACCCATTTTTGTTATTACAAAAAGTTTATTTAATGGTCACAAACGGAGTAACTAAAACCGGTGAAATCTATATCAACTTACATTTATCAACGAATAAAACATACTGATACGGAATTTTTATTGTTCAGTACGTATACTATTATTAAGGTTAAGCAGGGGTCACCTCTAGAATTGAGAATTGTTTATGTTATGTTCCTTGCTCTTTTTCCTTTCTTAGATACAGTATTAAGAGGAGATATTACGGAAGCGCTGGGGGGGTCAAGTGAAAAAAAAGTTTTTGGGTGAATTTAATTTCACCTTCCAGCAGAAACATGAAATTATTTTCACGTTATAGGTAACAGGTAACAGAAACTTGAAATTAATTTCAGGTTCCCAGTTCGGCGCGAAAATTGAATGATGCCGCTAACCTTACTTCTAGGTTAGAACATGGACGATTTAGATACTAAATTGAGGTCTTAATTAACACGTAATTTGTAATAGTATAAAATTGCACATCTACTGCAATATTTTGAGTCTATTTTTTGATAAAAGGTAAACATAAAGGTAAATAAAGGCGTGAAAGTAAAACGTCCTTCGTTTCAGACATATTCGCACATCCCACTCAGTAGTGCATATCCTGGATTTTGAGAGTTTATGATTGGCTAACTTCGTCGGGATGCGAATAAAGAGTAAAACGATGTGTATCCGACAATCGCATGGAGTAGACATTTGAATTCGAGTGAATGGGAGTGGATGATTGTAATTATTTAAAATAAGAAATATTTGTTAGAATAAATGTTATGTCCACACAAATATATTAGTTGTTAGTTTGCAACTTGATTTCTTCGCATTAATTGCTATACTGCTACACTATTCTCCATTATGACAAACGGTGATGTGTTGTACATAAATAAATAATCTGCAAGAAAATTACACATACACACCAATCCAGGAGAAAATGGAAATGTTGTTTTCCGGATTAGGAAGTTAGTGATGAAATTTCGGCGATAGTAGGTAGAACCATATTGTTTTGTACTACATTCAAAACTCTTAATTGAATGAATAATCTCGCACAGGTGTGGTTGGAAAAGTTCTCTTCACATACTAAAGTTAGTTGGAGAGTTTTAAGAAAGATTCCTACTTCTGGAAATGAAAATATATATCAACTTTGTATTGTCAACATATTCAGTTGAGAAAAGAAGTAAAGGTGAAAGATCGTTCAAGAACACAAACTATCGTGCTGAGTATGGATGTTAATTGCACTTGTTGATATTAAATCCATACGTAAACATTTAATATACTTTATTATTTCACTAACTGAATAAACTATATGATACATTTAACTATAACAATGACAACAGTACATGAGTACATAACAGATAACTGACCGAGCGTAGAGGACGTGTGTTTACTGTAGCGGTTGGTAGAGAGGAGAAGGAGAGAGATCGCCTGGTGTCTCTTATAGTTACCGTAGTTCTTGACAGCTGGCTGTCGCATAACGTAACGTAACGTTTAACTGTCAAGAGTATTATTGCAGAAACATAGAGTAGTGTTGACGGAAACACTGCGGTCGGAACCACCGCCACATACTCCCCTCTTAGTGGCAACGCTATTAGTTCAAGTATCTTCGTGGAAATCGAACTCTACGTCCATGGCGTGTAGTTTGAACGGGAACGGGAACTTCACTGTCACTTTCAGTTTCACTAGGTGTTGGACTTTCACTGTCACTTTCAGTTTCACTAGGATGTCTCTGAGGCTAGAAAGTTGTCTGTTCGTTATCACAAAGAATGAATGCGGGTTTAAGACGGTCAACATAAATTGTCTCTTCTCCATGTGATTTCTTGATTTTGAAGACTTTGTCAGTTCGGGATAACACTTCAAAGGGGCCGTCATAAACTGGTTCGAGGGTTTTTCGCGGAATATCAATGCGAACAAAAACAAAAGGAGCTTCCATAAGCTTAGGATGGACAAATACCTTTTTTGCAGTATGATGTTTAAAAGGTACTGGTCGGAGTTTCCTTATGTCTTCTTTCAGCTGAGATATAAGTGGTGGAACATCATGAGCTTGTGTGCTGTTGAAAAAGTCGGTAGGAAGTTTGATTGATTCTCCGTAGAGTATCTCAGCGGGTGTTAAGCGATATTCTGGAATTATGTACGATCTGAGTCCTAGTAACACAATTGGCAATTTAGTGACCCAGTTTTCGTCCATATGAGCTTTCAAGGCCTGTTTCGGAACTCTATGCCATCTCTCGATTACACCATTTGCTGCTGGGTGGTAAGCTGTGGTCTTGATGTGGTCTGCACCTAGTGTGTTAGTGAGGTGTGTGAAAAGGTGGCAATCGAATTGTTTACCTCTGTCTGTGGTGATGTATTGCGGAACACCGAAACGAGAGATCCAGCATGATAAAATAGTGTTCGCTACTGTTTCTGCTGTAATATCTGACAATGTAATTGCTTCGGGCCATCGAGAAAATCTGTCTATTATTGTTAACAGATAGCGTTGACCTTGTGATGGTGGTAATGGTCCCACAATGTCAACATTTATATGCGAGAATCTTCTCATGGCTGAGGTGTATTGTCCAATGGCACTGGAAGTGTGTCTCCATATCTTGACTTTCTGGCAGGGAATGCAAGTTTTAGACCAAAGAGATACATCGCGTTTCAATTTGGGCCAACAAAATCTATCCTGGATCAGATCGACTGAAGCTGATATGCCTGGGTGAGATAAATTGTGGATAGAATCGAAAATCTTTCGGCGAAATTTGAGCGGAATGAATGGGCGAAGTTTCTTTGAAGAAGAATCGCAAATAAGATTCAATCCGTTGTCAAGAGGCATGTTTTGAAATTTGTATGAGGAGGATTTAGACTGCAGAAGGTGTTTGAGTTCCTCACAAGATGACTGAGCTTGCGCAATTTCTTGGAGTGACACAGTGGAAGAAAGTGAAATTGTTTCAATGCGAGAACAATAGTCTGCGGGAATGTTTGTAGGACCTCGTATGTAGCGAATGTCTGTGGTAAATTGACCTAGGAAGTCCAAATGTCGTAGTTGCCTTGGAGATGCTTTATCGACGCGTTGTTCAAAAGCGTATGTCAAAGGTTTGTGGTCCGTATAAATGGTGAAATGGCGACCTTCTAGGGTATATCTAAAGTATTTAACTGCCTGATAAGCAGCTAGAAGTTCGCGATCGTAGGTGCTGTAAGATTTTTGGGCTGAAGTAAGCTTTTTAGAGTAGAAACCTAGGGGGTCTAGTGTTTGATCACGTAGTTGTTGGAGGGAAGCACCTAAGGCATAATCAGAAGCATCGACATGGAGAATCAGTGGTAGCGAAGAAGACGGATGAGCTATTAGTGTAGCGTTTTTTAGTGCCTCTTTCAAACGTTCGAATGCTTCTCGAGTCTGAGGAGTCCACTCGATTTTACGTTTGTCGCGTTTTTTTGGGATTCTGGCAGAGGTCGAATAGTGGTTGCTGAATTTCCGCAGCACGTGGAAGAGAACGACGGTAGAAATTTATGAGACCTAGAAATCTTCTGAGTTTTTCAATGGTATCGGGAAGAGGTAGGTCGGTAATAGCTTTGATGCGTTCAGGAAGTGGAAATAAATTTATTTACACGAAAGCCTAAAAATGAAATTTCGGCCACTCCGAATTCACATTTAGATGAATTGATACGGATGCCGTTGTCTTGAAGTGTCTGAAAAAGTTTTGCTAGATGCTCTTGATGTTCTTTTTTAGAGGCTGATGCAACGAGAATATCGTCAAGATAGGAGTAGGCAAAGTCAATATGTCTTAAAATTGAATGTAAATATCTTTGAAATGTTTGTGCTGAATTACGAAGGCCAAATGGGGTTTTAACTAATTCGAATATTCCAAATGGAGTTATAACTGCTGTTTTGGGAATATCTTGAGGTGCTACTGGGATGTGATGGAAAGCGCGAATGATATCTAATTTTGAAAAAATACGTTTGCCTTCTAACTGGGCATTAAGATCCTGCAAATTTGGAATGGGATATTTGTCTGGGAATCTGGTAATCCCAACATGGTCTCCATGAGCCATTATTTTTTTGCACCATGTGGAGGGGGCTTGACCATGGACTTTTGGAGGCTCTACAAATTCCCAAGTCCATCATGTGCTGGAATTCTAGCTTTGCTTGAGCTAGCTTTTCCGGGGGCAATCTTCTAGCTTTTGCAGTGACAGGTGGTCCTTCCGTACTTATAGTATGGAAGAACTCAACCTCTGGAAGGTTGCTAGAAGAAGTTTCCTTAAAAAGGTCAGAAAATTGTTGTAGCAATTTGAAGTACTGGTGTGTCGGGTCTACGAGATGAATTTTAGAATTAATTCCTGGTGGTGGGTTAGCACCGGCCTTAGAGAGGTTTGTCTTTGTGTCGATTAAACGTCTATGTTTCATATCCACAAATAAAGCAAACTCTGTTAGAAAATCAGCGCCTATAATTGGTTGCTTGATATCGGCAAGTGTGAAGGGCCAGCAGAACCTACGGCGTAAACCTAGATCCAAATCTAATAGTTGTTCGCCATAGGTATGAATAGGGGTCCCGTTTGCAGCATACAAGGTACGTTTCGATTGAAATTTCCGTTGGTCGTGAGTGGGTGGAATAACTGAAATATCCGCTCCAGAGTCGATTAGAAATTTCATATTGGAGCGTCTATCAAAAATAAAAAGGCGGTGTGTTAGGTGGCTCTCGTCTCCTGGAGGGAGTGCCTTATTAGTTTTTCCGACACATGTTTAGCTTTAAAATTGCAAGGTTGGATGCAACGTTTGGCCTTGTTGCCAAATCGTTCATGATACCAACACGTGGAGGTTGAGGAATTTGTGTTTATGGAATTTCGAGAAAGCTTGGATCTTTCTCGGGAGGTAGATCGGAAACGCGTTCGCAATTCGTTGACTGATGCTGTTAGCTTCTCTAATTGCGCTTCTAACTTGGCTAGCTTGTCGGGCTCGCGTGACTGAATTTCAGCCACGTTGTATTTATCTCCGGAATATTCCACGATTTTGTTTGCTATAACCGACAAATTTTCTAGAGAATCGTTGCTCGAAGCCAAAATTGAACGAACGTTGACTAATAAAGTTTTAAGGAAATCCTTTTTAATCTGACTACCGGCTAAAAACTTCATTTCGCGTAAAAGTTGCGATGGTTTTCTGTCGCCTAATTCTACTGTTAAAAGTTTATTTATTTTGCGACTTTCGGACTCTTCAAATTCTAATAAAAGACGTTTCATTAGATCTGAATAGGGGGTTGATGATAATGGTTGGGTTAAAAAATCTGAAATTGACTCTGCGACATCAGGATCGAGTATAGCGAGTACATGACTGAATTTTGTCTTTTCAGAACTGATCTGCGATATATCGAACTGGGCGTCAACCTGCATTTGCCAGATTTTCACGTTACGTCTCCATATAGGAGGTAATTTTATTGCAACCCTTGCCATGATATTGCTGCTTGAAGAATCTTTGGTCATTGTGAAAAAAATCAGATAATTTTTAAATTAGAAAGGACTGACCTGTTTAGATATTCGTCTTCTGTAGGCACAAGCACGTGCGTGGAAGTTAGGCGACGTCGGCTGGAACATCAGGCTCGGCATCTTCGGCTTGCGGCACGGGGTCACCAATATGGATGTTAATTGCACTTGATATTAAATCCATACGTAAACATTTATTATTTCACTAACTGAATAAACTATATGATACATTTAACTATAACAATTACAACAGTACATGAGTACATAACAGATAACTGACCGAGCGTAGAGGACGTTGTTCACTGTAGCGGTTGGTAGAGAGGAGAAGGAGAGAGATCGCCTAGTGTCTCTTATAGTTGCCGTAGTTCTTGACAGCTGGCTGTCGCATAACGTAACGTAACGTTTAACTGTCAAGAGTATTATTGCAGAAACATATAGTAGTGTTGACGGAAACACTGCGGTCGGAACCACCGCCACACTGAGCTTACAATTGTGGTCAAAAGATTATGCTTTAAGTAAAAACTTGTCATTATTTACGGTTATAACCGAAAGTCAAGATCTACGATAAAAGATGCATAAGCATGCTCATCCTGATCGCGTATCATATTCCAGGGCACGCTATGATGTTTCCAATATGTCATTTGAAAATGTTTTAAAGCTCATTTTTTCAAATAGCGCCCGCGTTATATCATGTCTTTGTTAAATCCGTTAATAACAAAACTTAAATTTTTGTCTAAGGTATCGTAGGTCAAAAATCAATCGTATTTCAAATATTTCGATTTTTATTTCAGGAGTGCATCTGGAGATATTTTTCACGGATATGTGTGCCATCAAACAATATATTTCTCAATGCATTATTGATAAATTTACGCTTCTCCTTTCCAAAGACCATTCGGATAGATCCAATAACACTGAAGAGCCAAGAATAATTTATTTGAATAACTAAACTAATTTAAAAACACAATATCCGCATAATTTTACTGCCGTGACAATAAATTAATGATACAATGACGTTTAATTGCGAAATGTCAAATGGATTAACTTTTCGTCAAAAATAAAATCTAAATTGGAATATTTGAAAAACTATTGATTCTAGACCTAGGATACCTCTTACAGAAATTGAGGTCTTGTTATTAGCGAATGAAAGATTCAACAAAGACATAATATACAGGGGGTACCATTTGAAAATAATGAGTTTTATAAAATTTTCAAATCACATATTTGAAACATATGTAGTGTGCCCTGGCATACTCTGATAAGCGCTCACGGCCATAGGTAACATTTATAAATACCTTCTATTTAACAGAGAAAAATAGTGCTGCAAATTGAATCATAACTTCCACATAGCTGTGATAATTTACTCTCCGCAGAAAGATATTCTCATGAAATGAATTTAGGGTCAATGACTTGACCACAAAGAAAATATTCGTATTCCTGTACCCATAAACTTCTGAAACGATATATTACACGAGTTTTAACGAAAATAGTTCGGGACGCAGCAAGTGCGTTATGGTAGCGAATTTTCATTAAATGCTTCAAATTTGAATAACTCAATTTTCTATAAACCTAGAAAGTTCAATTTTGGTATGTAGTAAGGTCTTTCCCAGGGCAACACATCTACCGAATTTCACCAAAACAGCTTTGTAATTTTTTGACGCCATTTTTTTTTCTCGTAAAAACTGGTCCGATCTGGCTGGAAAACGAACTCATCCAAGCTATTCAAGGGCGTACCCAGGATCAAAACTAGAGGGGAGGGGGGGAAGCCATGGTCGTTCAGGTTGTAACATCTTATCGCGGAAAAGGTGAATGAAACTTCACCACATAATCTTATAATCTCATTTTGAATTTTTGGTGAAGTGTAGACTGCATTTTTTCGACATGTATCCAAATGATTCTTTAGCTTCACATCACCACAGTCAATTCTCAAATTTAAAAGGTCAAAGAAAACCCCCCTCATCTCCTTCCTTTCCTCTAAGTGGCAAATCATGAGTTCCACAAAATATGATACAAGAAATAATTGATGACAATATTTGTTTGTTTTCTTCAATCATCTTCTGGTGACCACTTTGCAACTGTACATCAACTGGAACGTTTTCAAGGAACGCTTTTGCAGCAGCTGTTAAAGTTTTGTGGTAGTGACTGCCGACGTGTTTTCTACAATCTTCATGTATATCTTTAAACTTCACGTATGACCTTACTATGAATGACCCCAAAACTCCTTTAACTGTAGCAATACTAGGAGGAAAAAGAACACAGTGCATACATAGAGCACCTTTCAAACGACTTGAGTACACCAACCAAGAAGTATATTGATCTAACCAGCGGCGGTTAAATTTTCTTTTCAAATGGCTGGCATCAGAACCAAAATCGTAATTTGATGGTGGAACCCAGGGATTTGTAAGCAAATCCTTCCTTTTTTCTGATGGCAACTTAAGAGCATGACCAACATAACGACCAATGTCATTTTCATGGTAGCCATCGTATTCTTCAATCGTTTTAGATGTCCCAGGAACAGCTACGTGTAGAGGTGAAGAATTACTAGACCCTTGTTCCATAATAGACGCAGAATCCGATGGTTCGGTCAGTTTAGTTCCATCTTCATCACCATCACTGCTTCCACTTCCACTACTGTCATCTTGACCCTATTTCCGTTTGAGATGTTTTCTGCCTGAAAATAATAGAAATTGACATAATTCAAATTTTAATAAAACAGGCTTATCCCGTTAGTTGAAGACAATACGAAATTCACTGCTTTAACTTATATCAATAAATCCAGCAATAGATTGTAATCATTTTTATCAAATTTCAATTTAAATATTGCGTTCAGAACAAAAAATAATCTCAGTAAATACATTAAGAACAATAAAGCAAGGAGTTTGAAAGAAAACAAATCAGGTGTCTATCAACTAAATTGCGGCAGTTGCGATAAATTTTATATCGGAAAAACTTTTTAAACTCGTATTTCAGAGCACAAAAGAAGTTTTGATTTGGATAATGGTATTTCACATTACGCGACTCATTTAAGAAATGAAAAACATAATTTTGATAAAGTGTAAATCTCATTTTGAAGTAATTTTCATTATATTATATGATAAATTTAATCTAAAATTTTATTTTCTACATAAATTGAGAAATTACTTAACTTACCTTTTTGAAACCAGGTTCTTATATCGATTTAGGCAGCCTCAGTGTTCTCCAAACGAAAATAAGAAGGTAAACTAATAAACTATAATAATTGGTTGTTTAAAAAAATACTTAGTAGTAAACACCAACAGTTCAACTAACATACAAATACTGATCAAGTAGCGGCGGGCGGGTCAGTTTATATAGTGATGCGGACACGCGGAACTCTCTAGATCGAAGGGGAAGGCGAAGACCTTTCTAGAAGATTTCCTTTTCTCTCATTGGCTACCGCCTGTAGACTCTAGCGATCTCTCAGGCTTTCTCGACTGGCTGACAGATTTCGCTACCAGTCGCTAGATGGCTCTAGATCAGTGTAAAGTTTTGCGAAATGTACGATAATTATCCTATTTGTTTGTATATATATATATATATATATATATATATATATATATATATATATATATATATATATATATATATATATATATATATATATATATATAATAATAATAATAATAATAAATCTGTGATTGTTAATAATGGCTCTGTGTGACCTCAATTTGCAGATCGACCGACCGACAGACAAAAAAATGTCGTACCAGGATCAAGTTTTCTATATGTTTTGAGACTTTTTACGACGTTTTAACAAAACAAAAATTCCAGATTTCTGTCACCGATTCAACTCCCACACATTCAACCCCTAATTTAATTTCAGCACAAAATGAAATTGAACATGTTCTAATAAACAAACCCTAAAACGTTATATTACTAGAGTTTTAACGAACAAATGTCAATTTTCACCAAATCATCCCCGATTCATTCCCTATCCCCTAGAGCGATTTTACCCAAAAGCAATCCCAACCGTTTGTTTGTCGGATGCTAACTGTATACCAAATTTGAAGACGATATCTCAATTCGTTTTAAGGTTATCATGGCTACAGACAGACATACAGACCAACAGACTGACAGACACAAAACATTTTGGTTTCCAAAATCATGTTTTGTAACTGTTTTAACACTTTTTGCAACGTTTAAGCGAAAAAAGAAAATTGGAATTTTTGTCGCCGATGCCATACTTCTACACGTATTGACGATGTGGAAGTAAAATAGTTAATTTCTCTCAAAGGGTTTAGATATGAATTACATCCATATCGTCAATACGTGTGGAAATATAGCATCGCCGACAAAAATGTCGTTTTTTTTTCGCCTAAACGTCGCAAAAATTCTCAAAGCATATGTATGTGTGTGTTTTGCTTCTTTAACGTCGGCCTATTTCCGCGACTATGGCCAATCACCGACGCCAGGGAGCAGTTTCACCTCACTGTCCTGGAAATTTTGCCGAACCCCTGCCTTTCTGTAAGGAGGGTAGAGATCTTTAACGTGCCCAACATCGCATGGACACGGGACCGACGGCTACGCCCCCTCCGAAGGGCGGAACGTGCAGACATTCAGCTTGCTCAAATACAATGCCAGAACCTTGGTTGACGCTAATGTTACAGTTTGTACTGAAAAATTGAAAGGAGTACCCTGGGATCGAACCCAGTACCCTTCGGTCCAGAGGCACACGTTCTTACCCCTGAACTACCGAGGTTGTCTCAAAGCATAAAAAAACATGATTTGGGAAACGAATTCTTTTGTCTGTCGGTCTGTATGTCTGTCTGTTTGTAGCCACGATAACTTTAGAACAAATTGAGATATCGTCTTCCAATTTGGTATACAGTTAGCACTTGACAATCTTAGGGTTCGGATTATAAAATCGCTCCAGTGGGTAGGGGATTAATGGGAGGTGATTTGTTGAAAATCGACATTTTTTCGTTAAAACTCGAGCAATATAACATTTTAGGATATTTGCTGAAAATTTAAAAACCCGAGTAAAATAACGTTTTAGAGTTTGTTTCTTAGAGAATCTTCAATTTCATCAAACATCTGGTGCTCTGTGCTGAAATTAAATTTGGGGGTGACTATGTGGGTCCAAGCCTGTCAGCATCAGTCAGCCTACTGAGACTAAAACAAGCCCTTTCGAGAGTGGGGGAGGAGTAGTCCCTCCTGCTATACAATCACCAAGTGGCACCTCTGGGGGAAATAAATCCACCAGCAAAACTGGCCCCAAGAGAGGAGGTGGCATCCTCCTACTAGAACCTCTAGAGGTAAATATCGAGGGAGAGGGACCCAGCACCCTAATTCAATCCAAATCCTTAACCTCGCTCCTTACCTGTCCCTCTATCTGATTATCCCCATTACTTACCCATAACCACCACAATTAGGTGCATTCAAGCGAAGCTGCATCATGCTAGGGCTGCAACATACCTCCTTAGCATGAAATTAAAAGAGGAGCAGATAGACATTGCTCTTCTCCAAGAGCCCTGGACCGCCAATTCAGACTGAACAAAAGGGCTAGGTAACACTTCGGATAAGATAGTAGAGGTGGGCTCTGGTAGGAACCCCAGAGCCTGTATCTGGATCAGAAACAACTTAAAGTATTTTGTACTTTCAGAATACTGTATCAAGGACATGGCAGCCATCCGTCTCATGATCACATCCGGAGAGACCAGGCTAGATGTAGTAGCCTGCTCAGCTTACTTCTCCGGAGACAGAGATGTAGAGCAATCTCCTCCAGCAGAGGTGCGGAAATTGATTATCTACTGCAAAAGGAACAATAATCACCTTGTACTGGGGTGTGATGCGAATTCACATCATCTGGTTTGGGGGAGCACGGACACTAACAGACGAGGTGACTCACTGTTTAAATACATATTAGGGGAAGAGCTGGTCGTTAACAACGTAGAGGTGTTAGATCTCACGATCAGCTTAAGCCTATTGAGCACCAAAATAGTCAAATGGATGGTGTCGCCTGAACCCTAATGTTCAGACCATGCCCATATCCTGTTTGAGATTGAAACAGGCCCTAGACCTGTGGTGGAGTATAACGATCCGAGGAGGACGGATTGGAAGGGCTACAAGCAATCCCTCGTAACCCGACTTGGGTCCGCTATTCCGACAGTAAGGGATCGTGAAGAGATAGAAATTGCGGCTGAACAAGTAAGGGATGCTATTATCTCAGCGTATCACAAAAGCTGTCCACTAAAGACAAAAAAAGACAGTCGAGGGTCTACTTGGTGGAACAAAAACCTCGAAAAACTACGAAGAGAAGTGCGACGTCTCTTCAAGAATATATAAATCCGCTCTAACACATTATAACAAGAAGATAGGGAATGAAAAGAGGGAGTCCTGGAGGAGGTTCAGCGGGGATATTGCCAATTTGCACAGCAGCGCCAGGATCTTTCACGCGACCGTGTCCAGGAACTGGGTTCGATAAAACGACCAAATGGTTCCTTTACAGAATCACGGAAAGAAACGTTAGAGCTTAGCACACACACACACTTCCCAGATTGACTGATCCTGAGTAGTGAAGAAGTCCCGTCGGCCGGGAGTCGATATAAACGACCTCAAAGGGAAGACTGGTGTTTCGCCCGGAAAATAATTACAGCCTCGGTGGTGGAGTGTTCTGCGAAGCATTTCCAGCCATTCAAGGCGCCAGGGGAGGATGAGGTGATTCCGGTCCTGCTACAGAATGGATTGGAGGCTCTTCTCCCATTCCTCATCAGGCTGTATAGGGCCAGTCTGGCTTGGAACTATATTCCTTCCATCTGGACGGTGACTAGGGAGGAGTATATATTCCCAACTTGGGACGTAATGACCTCCTTCCCAAATGGCTGAGACCACTCAGTGTTACTTGATTTCTTCCGAAGGGATTGCAAAAAAATACTGGACGGACACAGTAGAGGGAATTTCTGAAACAATAATCCCCTCACCAGTGTGCCTACCAAACTGGCAAATCTACTGAGTTATCACTCAATAACCTTGTTGAGAAAATCACACACTCCCTGGATAACAGGGAGGAGGCGGTGGCTGCGTTTCTCGACATTGAAGGAACATTCAAAAATGCACTACCTAACTTCCTCTACGAAGCAGCTATCGCTAGAGGGAAGGAACCTATCATTTGTGGCTGGATCGGTAGCATGCTTCACAATCGGACCGTTAGTGCCTCGTTGCAGGGGGAGGTCGTCAGCTTCAAGACTGCGAGGGGGTGTTCGCAGGGGGGAGTATTATCCCCCCTGCTTTGGTCTCTCTTTGTGGACGATTTTCTGGCTATCCTGGGACAGTGGGAGGTTGAGGTCCAGGCGTATGCGGACGATCTTGTTATAATGCACTGACTGGTTGCCGGCTGTTTATGGAGAGTGACGAAACAGCAGAGCACGTGCTATGTTCCTGCCCGGCTACGGACAGGACAAGACACTTGCTCTTTGGCAAGATAAAGCTTGCACCAGGAGATCTGGATCAACTTTCGGCCACAAACATTGTCGTCCTCTGTAGGAGGCTGAATCTGTTGGGCGAAATATAAGACAATTATGCGTGAGTGACAATAGACCTTAAGGTCGCAGTGGGGTGACCCTTATGGCCCACTCACAATCTAATTGTTTCTTCTAATATTGTTTTTAGGTAACATCGCTTTAGGGGAAGTCTAAATTCATTTCATTAGAAAGTCTTTGTGAGGAGAGTAAACTATCGCAGCTATGTGGAAGTTATGATTCCATTTGCATGCAGCACCATTTTTAGATAAACATCTGCAACTCTGATTATTTACCTCAAAGGGCACATATGTCAGAAACTATCACAACTTGAGTGTTTTCTTCGCATAATTTTATGCGGAATTCGAATATGAAATTCAAAATGGATAGTGTCATTTGAAATAAGAAAGTTATATCGCGGTTCGCTACTATCGGGCACTTCTGTATAGTTGAAAATTTATTTGGTTGGTGCTCCTGGAAGAATAATTATTTTAAAAGCTGGTTGAATTATTTTTCTATCTTGAACGGTTGTCATGTTATGAAACGATCCCGCACTGTTGTTGACTCATCGTTCACTCTGTATATATAATGAAAATAGGTTCCTTGAAGCGGTGATTTAGCGTTCTTTTTAAATTTTACAATCGTGATTTTGTCAAAAGCATATTTTTCTGCAAAAATTTGTTATAATAAAATGATCACCAACATTTTAACATTTAAATTCTATGTTTAAGCAGTCAATTTGTATATAATAGTTTTGACCAATAACTGTATAGTTTGTAAAGTTTATATATAGGTAGGTAGTATCACTTTAATAGTTTTATAAATCTATATGGGTAACAAAAGTAGGTATTCTTATATTACGTCAGCAATACTCCGGTTTTAGATATTTAGAGAAAGGAACCAGTTTCAGAAAACTAAATCAAATAAATAAAATATTTTATCTATCTTACTATACCCGTACAACACTTTCGTTTTTGATTCGGTGCATAAGAAACTGCTCCACTTCGTAACAGGAGACCATGTTGATGCGGAGGTATGTAGGCCAGTAAATTGAGAGATCCGCATTTCCTATCAATATCAAAGCCCCTTATTATGGATTTTGTATCCCTTGCTAATCTATTCACATTGTATAGCATTGTTGACCACTGTAAAGTATAAAATTATTTGTGTTGTCTATATCTATTTCTTGTTAAGGATTTGAGTTTTCTAATAGGCAAATAACTTACATCTTCGAAACTAACTGAATAAGTATCTAGGTCCTAAGAACAACGCGTGTAAAAAACCTAGGTAGTAAATTAGTAAATAGCTAGTTTGCTTCCATTCTATTTCAGTTTTCATTTTCTCTGAAATACAAATAAAATTGATGCATAATTTAAATTTATAATAATCTCCTCATTCAAAGTGACGATTAGTGAAATTTATTTTTCAGCCAATCAGCTTTAGATTTGCTGGCAATAGTGGCGCCACCTTCACTCACAAAAATAAAAGAGATCAGCATCTTGAGTAACAAGGTCAACAACACTAAAATATTAAAGGAGTATAAAATAGTGTTAAATTAGTGGTTTAATTACGTTCTAGTAATGTGATTCTCAATATAGAGTGTGTGTTTTCATTTGTACTTGAGGGGTAAGTCATTTTGTTTGCTGTATGTTCATAAAGGAAAGGCCTGTTACCTCTCTCAACCTATAACGATTTTCTATTGTAAACGAAGATAAAAGTTGTCAGGGGGGTCTGCCTCAATTCGGAACCTTTATTTTAATGCATTTCGTATTATATACTGTAATTGCAGTGTTTGCGGACAATCTAAAAAAAAGCAAAAGTTCTTCCATTATTATTCTGTCATTTGTGATTGTTTACGAGTGTACTACATATGAGTTTTGCCGCCGAATTTAAAAACCTTGTTCCGGTTATAACATTGTTGCTTTTCCAGTCTATTTAAAATAATCGCTAATTAATCATAATTTATCTAAGCGCTTTTGAATTTTAATTGAAGAAAGGTTTCCACTGTTTCCTTTGTCTTCTCAAGCTCCATTCCAACATCTAAAAATATTTTGTTTTTCCAGGCTAACTGTGAATGCTGACTTTCTAAAATTCATTACCTGAATATATTTTGTCTCAACAGGTTTTATTCTTAGTTTTTGGTGCCTGCCAATTTTATTATATTCAAAATAATATTTTTTTCTGTTATTTTTTAAAATATGACTTTAATATCCTGTATAATGTCCTTATTTGGACTTATTTCAACTGTAAATATTCATAATATATGTAATCCAATTTATTGTCTAGGTATCCTTCTTAGCCAATTTTCGTAGAAAAAATTCGATAATGACCTTTGAATTTTGAAAAAATTTCATGGAGTAAGCGCTTAAAAAGACCCCCAGAACTGAGGTTAAGTTTTAATTTTTATATGTTTATATGTGAATTTGCTGTTTACTTCTCAGACAGCTTTAGATAAATCGACTGCCGATAGATAAAGTTTGGCTTCTTACATTTACGTTGACACTATTTTTACCTTTTGCTTCCTTGTCTTTGCTTAGTTATTTACGTCTTTGCTGGCCTGGTGCGCAAGTTAAAAATGATTTTTTTTTACAGTTTCTCTCTTTTTTAGTGAATGAATATGTATATATATATATATATATATATATATATATATATATATATATATATATATATATATATATATATATATATATATATATATATATATATATATATATAAATTGATTTCAATCAAACTTGGCAAAAATCTTGTTTGGGCAAAAAACGAGGTCGAGTTCATTATTCATCCTTTATGCTCAGGTTTATCGGGTGGAAAATCGGGGAAAACTTTTTGAAAACGCTATATTTTTGTTAGTATCAGAGTAACTGGAATGAGACTACATGTGGCTAGAAATAGTGTAAATAAACATATGTTTTGAATTTTAAGTAATTTGGTCCACAATATGTAGTTTTTTCCAAATTAAAAATAAAACCCCAAACGACTTAGTGGTTAAAGTCCAATGTCTGATAGACAGTAGTTAACTGCCACACATAGATTAATTCATACAACAGGTATAATAAACCATATAGCAACGGTAACCAAAGTAAATATATACCAGGCAGAAAACATACTTCCCGAACCCACAATCGTAAAATCTCGGCCGCAGTTATGGAAAATGACAGATGACATGAAATTAAAAATTTGTCAAGTGATTGTTATTTAACTGGGCGATTCAATCAATTATTAAAATACACTATATTTGTAGCTTTATTAACGGCCTCAAACAGTTTTAGCGCAGCATAGATATATTATGCTGTCGCATAATAATGTAGCATAAATTTAAACAAAATCAAGCCAAGTCTCTATAAAAATGATTCTAAAATAGTTTCTTTTATCTTTAAACTTAAACATAAGACGTCATATAAGACCGAACAGCCGTGGGATGTGTTTCAATGGTAATTATACTACCTAATTTTCTGTACTTAATTAATTATGTATACTTTGAATATAATATCCCGGGCATGCCGATCTAAAGTATGACGCAAATAAAACCTTTGTTGACAGGTGCCCAGATAGCGTAGCGGTTACCATGCTCGCATCCCACACAGAAGGTGACGCGATCGAATCCAGCTGGATGCATGTATCTTTTTTTTTTAATGTTTTATTTTCACATTTGGAGAATCAAAAGTGCACAGATTTCATACGTTTAAACAAGATATCACTTTTGTTTAAAACGCCTAAATAAGTTTGGCACCTTTGAGTCTGAAATTATAATTTTGTTATTGTTGATATTGAAAAAACCAGTTTGATTAGGTTGACTAAAACGAAATCATACTGGCGATTAATAAGGAAAAATAACTGCTACGTTTATAATTTAGTAGATGCTTTACTTTTCTAAATATGATTTAAGTTTCATTCTGGAAATCTTCTGTATAACTTTAATGAAATTTGTAATACAAGTTTCTTTTAAAGAGACTTCCACTATCTACAGATATAACAAAATTTAGTTCTTTACCTCCATAGAAAATTGAGTTTTAGACATTTTTTTCAAAAGGAGTTAAAACGCAAGATTTTTTTTTAAATAGAGAGGTATCGATGGTAACACTTTCGAAATAATTCTTCAAATCTGCGCGTACCAGGCCCTCTAAAATCGATCTTCAAGGTCTGTGTAAGTTTAAAGTATTGACTTTACTAATATGCGGTATAATAATAATGTACAATTCTTATGAAAATTCGCTATTATAACGCACTTGCTGCGTCACGAAATTTTTCCAAATTTAGTACACACGCTGCTTTTATATAGGTTTTACTATGTATCAGAACTGAAGTTTCGAGTTTAATGGGAAATTGAGTTATTACCATTTGAAATATGTTTATGAAAATTCGCTATCATAACGCACTTAAACTCTTTTCATCACTTATTTACTATTGCTGTATTCCTACCTTTTGAAAATGAAATAAATATAAACAATACAAAATTTTGAAATGAAATTTTTTATAATTTAACCTGAACATCTGCTTATATAATTTAAACTCTGTACCTACTTTATATTATGTAGTTTCATTTACTTCAAATTTTCCATACACTACATGTAGAGTTAAAACTAAAAGTAAACAATAAGTACCGAGAGATTATAAATATTTACTCTATTAGTCTGAGGTGGGTATATTTCTTCTTGAAAGAATGTTTCACTTTGGTTATACCTATCAGTGAATTCTGTATAGAGTTTACTGGGTAATACATACAGTATCTACATGCAGTTTACCTATCACGTTCTTATTTGTTTCATTGGATGTTAGAATCATAATATACTAATACAGTCGACGGCCGAGGGCATTTGTTAAAGTTAAGTTAAAATTGAAAGTTGGGTTATTATTTACCTACTATTTGTATTAACCTTAGAGTATAGGTAGTTGTTTTGTATTATAAGATTCTAAATTCACAGGTATTAGCAATTATTATTGGCGGAGTTGATTTCGAGGTTGTGCGATTGCCAGAGCGTACACGCTTCTCTCATGACAATAGCTACGTGTTGTCAGATTAAGCTAGGAAAGGGAGATGGCTTTTAATTTTAAGTAACGTAAAGAATGGGAAGCTTAATATTTATACTTAATAAAACGTAGTTTCAGGTTGCTTTTAAACAAATTGAATCATTTTCATTAAAAATTTTTATATACTAGTATACATTTTCTCATATCTTCAGATGAGAGTTGTGGCAATTGGCAACCCCGCTGATGTTAAAAATTAGGGGTGTTGTCTAACGTGAACCAGCTACCAAGCCGCTTGCAGTCGCATGCAAAAATTTAGCGCTTTTGGACGCAAACATTGCCTCAGCATTAGGAAAGAAATGGGCCAGAGCTGACAATTTACAAAATTGTTAGTTTATTGTACACAGTCTCTATCTATAACATTTTGTGTTAACTAGAGCGGTCGTGACAAACATATTGCCTGGTTTCGCACCGAGAAAGCGTCCCTGTCGTACATCACAATGTTCTACATCCGACATCTTGCAATGATTGTAACTTCCATTGTTTAGATTTTTATCTACGATTTATTTAACTAGCATAGCATACAGATAACGTCATCTGCCTTTGTCCAACATTGTAGATATTGCATCGCAGAATCTGAAGTGATGCGGAGGATTATCTTATTATTAATTTCGAATAACTTTATTTTCCTGTGGTCAAAAGACTTGAAAATTGGTACACAATCACGTCTGTCTATGTTGTTTTAAGTTGTAAATTGTCGCTTCAATCACTTAAACAATTTGAGAGGTATTGCGGTCCTCGCCTTCCTGTCGCCCATGGAAATATTAAGTCGAGGTACTGCCAAGTATTGATTTGGTAATGTGCTGTTGCTCCATGTTGCTGGAACCATATCACATTCGCTGAAATTTGTGGGTTTGCTCGATCAGGATATACGTTGGCCAAAGTTGGCACGACATTCCTTTGGAGCAGTGCTAAATAATAATCTTCATTCAAATTGCCATCAATGAAAAAGGGACCAAACATTAACCTTTTCAGGGTATTGCCTATGTTCTTGTCTCGTTCAGTGTGGATTTTCTTTAAATCAGTAGCGACATTTTTGACCATTAGCATGGCCGTGAAGTGTAAAACTGCAGGGATGCATTTTACTTTAGCCATTTTAATATTGGAATAATCGATGAATGGCTAACATCTAATTTTGGGGCTGCTCGTCGACTCGAAGTATGTGGGTTAGCCTCAAACTCAAGCATTACAGCTAATTTGGTATCATTACTCAGTGCAAGGTGTTTTTTTAACTGCCTTACATGTCAAATGAGGCAAAATTGCTTTTTAATTGTACTAACTGTCCCTTTGGATATACGCGATAAATATGGAAATTTTTCTTGAAACAGGCGAACAACTTCGATCTGTGATCGTGTTTTATCTCCGTAACCAATCATCCATAGAATTGTTATTTTATGCATTTCTGTTACATAAACCATGTTTCTGAATTGGAGTTGACAACTGACAACTACTGTCATGCGGTTACAATCACATTGCAAGTTGCTAAGGCGTTTTAAACAAAACTTTTTCTCTCTCTCTCTCTCTCGGACCATGATGACAATGTCGTCCACATAGCCCTGTACCTCATTCAAACCCCCCGCCCCATGTAGGCTCCCCAGCAGGCCGTCCACGGCTAGGCACCAGAGCAAGGGAGACAGAACGCACCCCTGCGGACACCCCGCCGCGACCCCTGCCAGCAGAGTCCCTCCCGCGAGTGAGGTGAACACCGCCCTGTCCCTGAGCGTGGAACTGATCCACCTGCAGCAGGTCTCCTCTATTCCACGACCCCTGAAAGCTGCAAGGACCGATCCGAATGAGGTGTTGCTGAAGGCCCCCTCTATGTCTAGGAAGGCCCCCAGCGCCACCTCCCTGTTCTCCAGCATATTCTCCAGTTTCGGCACCAGTTGGTGCAGTGCTGTTTCTGTTGAGACTCCTGCTCTGTATGCATATTGTCCGCAGTGTAGGGGATATGCTTCCAGTACACCGCCCCTAATGTGCCGGTCGAGCAATTTTTCCACTGTTTTTAGCAAGAAGGACATGCAACTTATTGGTCTCAAGGACTTTGCCTGGTCTGTTGGACGCGCAGGTTTAGGAATGAATACAACCCTGGCCAGTCTCCATGCCATCGGAATGTACCCCAGAGCCAGGCTGGCCCTCATAATGAGGGTAAGCGCCGGCGCCAGTATATCTATCCCCTGTTGGAGCATGATGGGCATTATTCCATCAAATCCCGGGGATTTGTATGGCTTAAAGCTGTTAATGGCACATCTGATTTTGCTCCAAGTAACCACCTCTTTAGCGACTGTCCAGTGTACTCTAGATGCCCGCCTATAAGGCGCCTCTATTTCTGAGTGTTCCCAGTGCGGAGGCGATTGGTTTATTATGTTACAACCGGGGAAGAAGTGCGTCTGGAGTAAAATTTCCATAGTTTCCTCCCCCGAGCTTGTAAAGCCTCCCGTGGATGTTCTAAAAGAGCCTATGTTGGTCTGAGTGCCCTTGGACAGGATCTTGTGTAGTCGAGCACTCTCGGGCGTGTTCTCCACTTCCTCGCCTCCTCCACGACTCCTTCTTGCCGTCCCTCAGTCTTTTCTTATAGGTCGTTAGGGGCTGTCTATATTCATCCCATTCTCCCAACCTTTTGGCCGCGTTAAACAGCTTACGAACCTGCGTCCTCCTTTGCCTGAGGTCTTCGTTTCACCACGGGACGTTCTTAGTAGACGCCCTCATTTTCAGGGGGCAGTTGGCGTTATAGGCCGAGGTCAATGCGTCTCGCACTTGGGCTGCCGCAATCTCGAGGTCTATTGAAAATAAAATAAAATATACTTTTATTGGTGTTTATTAGTATATTACTGTCCCATTTAAAAAAAGAAAGTTTGGTGTGGCACAGGGAAACTGATCACTCTGTATACATGAAACTAATTTATTATACAAGATATGAAAAAAACGTATACATTAATTATAGGGTGTCTTGAGCTATATGTTAAAAACATATTTCTATAATCACAGGGTGGCCCATAAGGCGTTGGTGATACAAATTTTCTTTTCTTTTTAGTCGAACACGCCTTATGTTATTGCATTTTTACTGAAGTTGTTTTTTTAATCACTAATAGAGAGGTATCGATGGTGAGACTTTCGTTGGTGATACAAATTTTTTTTTTTTTAGCCGAATGTTATTGCATTTTTAGTGAATTTTTTTTAGTCACTAATAGAGAGTTATCGATGGTGAGACTTTGCAAATTTTTTTTCAAATGAGCGGTAACTAGGACCCCTAGAACTCATATCCGGGGTCAGTTTCAATTTTCTTATGTTTATATATATATATATATATATATATATATATATATATATATATATATATATATATATATATATATCCAACCGATACCACAAAAAATAATTAACCGATTTGGATGAAACTCGGCAAGTGCCTTTCTTTTATTAATGGCTTGGATAAGTTCGTTAGCTAGGAAATCCGACAAGGCTTTCCGGGAAAATTTTGAGTTTTCTTTCGAAAAAAATTTTTTTCTCCGAAAATTACAAAGCTATTTTAATGAAATTTGGTGGATATGTTGCGTCGGGAAAGGCCTTACTACATACCAAAATTCAGCTTTCTAAGTTTATAGAAAAGTGCGTTATGGTAGCGAATTTTGATTAAATGCTTCAAATTTGAATAGCTCAATTTGCTATTAACCTATAAGGTTGACCAAGAAACGAGTTTTTTCGGGAACATTTTAAGTTTACTTTCGCAAATTTTTGTATACTTTCAAGCAATAAAGTTATTTTGATGAAATATGCCACAGTGTTTTTACTATATGGGTTATACTGGTAACCAAATTTGATGCCTGCCTTCTTAAAAAAATACATATTTGCTATTAAAAATATTTTAATGAAAATTCACTACCATAACGCACTTGCTGCGTCCAGACTTTTTTTAACTTGAATTGAAGTATCATCTTACAAACTGCAATTGATACACAAGTTAAATGATGATGATTCACACCGCTGTTCACAGTTTTCTGAACAATTAATGTTACGCCCCGATGAAGATCCCAATTTTCTTGGTATTCTATTTTTTGATTAAGCCACTTTTTGCCAGAGTGGGACAGTAAATCATCACAACTCAAGAGATTGGTCACGGGAAAATCCTCATTGGACTCAACGTCATGGCAAAGTGAATGTATGGATGAGAATAATCGAACGGCGTTCCATAGGGCATTACTTTTTTCAAGGAAATCTTACAGCAACACGCTACCTAAATTTCTTGCGATTGCATTAAGTGCCAGCTCTGGTAGTAATTTTTCCAAATACTCACTGGGCTGATGTGCCCCATCAAGATATTTGTTTTCAGCAAGCCTCGTTTGGTGTAGACCACCGTCAATATCTAGATGCCACATTTCCTGAAAGATGGACAGACCGTCGAGGAGCAATTGAGTGGCCACCGCGTTCCCCAGACTTGACTCCCTTGGATTTTTTCTGTGTTGTTATTTGATATTCAAAGTTCATTCCAAATAATTTAGAGGAGCTACAGCAAAGAATTCGCGCTGAAGTGGAGCAAGTTAGTCCTGTTTTGAGAGCAGTGTACAAACTGTACACTCGTATCGGTCAACGCAAATGATAGGTGGGGGACAATTTGAACATTTGCGCTAAATTTTGTTAATTTTCCGTGGTTCAATAATTTTTTGTAAGTAGCATATTTTTTTCATCATTATTTAAGGAGTAAGCAGGTCTATGGAAAAACGGCAAAAGAAATATGGTTGTCGTTTAAAAAACTTATGATGACGTTACCATTCAGAAATAGATGACGTCATAAATGTAATTTTTACGTTGTAAGTTGACAATTGAAAACATAACATTGACCAGTCCGAGGGTTTTTCTTGAAAAATTAAATAACGCGTTTATGAATTATGTTCCAAACTTTATCACCACACTGTATATATGAAAACCTGTCCGCTTTAACATTGAAATCTTTCACGTGGAGATTGGAACCTGTGATGAGCACTGCTAAGCACACTTGGAGAATCCAAATCACCACAACACATTTAAAAGAACCCGACGGTCGTTTCACTAACCAAGTTAGCGTCATCAAAGGATGAATAATTCTAAATATCTTATATCCACAACTCTATCTATATTCTTCTGCAGGTAGTGGATCACTAACGATTTAAGGAGGTTCAACGGAAATATCTGTATTCTCTTCTAATCTATCAGAGCCTCGGTGGTTCAGGGGTAAGAACGTGTGCCTCTGATCCCAGGGTTTTCCTTTCACTTTTTCAGTACAAACTGTATAATTAATATCAATCGAGGTTCTGGCATTGTATTTGAGCAAGTTGAATGTCTGCACGTTCCGCCCTTCGGAGGGGGCGTAAAGCCGTCGGTCCCGTGTCCATGCGATGTTGGGCAGGTTAAAGATCCCTACCCTCCTTACAGAAAGGCAGGGGTTCGGCAAAATGTCCAGGATAGTGAGGTGAAACTGCTCCCTGGCGTCGGTGATTGGCCATAGTCGCGGAAATAGGCCGACGTTAAAAGAAACAAACCACACACACACACTTCTAATCTATCGGACGTGCTTCTGCGGTTCTGCTTTTACAAAGCAATCTATCAGGGGACTGCTCATAGACGGCGGAGCAAGATTTATACATTTTTTATTATTACTATATTTAGCAATATATATACTTTCGAAGCCGTTTAGCTGTCCTGGTTGTCTAACCTTTTTTATTAATTTTAGATTCTCCTCAACATGATGATTATTATCCCAAATATGTCGGGCGACGGAAGATCTATCTATAGTACGGTATCTTAATTGTGCTAAGTGTTCTTTAAATCTAATTCCAATAGATCTTTTTGTTGGTCTGAGACATGCAAAGAACACTTAGCACAATTAAGATACGGCACTATAGATAGATCTTCCGTCGCCCGACATACTTGGGATAATAATCACCACGTTAATGAGGAAAATCTAAAATTGATTATATATATATATATATATATATATATATATATATATATATATATATATATATATATATATATATAGGGTGGCGCATTGAAAACGAAACAGACCGATTTGCGTCCAGAGAATTTTTTTTTATAGAAACGCTGAAACACCAATTACGCCAATTTTAATGTTGAGGGGGACATGTTTTGACATAAAACTCAACTTTGTCACATCAACCCCTTAAGGGTGCTGATAACAGCCCTTATATTTCAAATAGGGAACATGGGTCGAGTGTTACATAATTTGAAAGCTCTTTCTTTTCTGAATTCAGCACCCTAATTTTTTTGGAAGTTTTATCAACTCGTTTAAAAATTATTCAAATGGAGTTGCAAGAACGTATTTCATTCATTGTGATAAGAAATGCACTAGTTAGTCAATTTTTCGTTAAAAAAAACTAAAAAACAAAACCAAACGTTTAAAAATGTTTATTCACTCAAGTAAGTGTTCAAATTGTTGACCACCAGCTTCCATACAAAAGTACAAATTTTGTTCAAAACGAGCTCTGGCATTCTGGAGCATTTGTGGAGTTATTAGACGGCATTCTTCAACAATGCGTCGTCGTAATTCTTCCAGAGACTCGGGTTCTGTTGCGAAAATTCTACTCTTTAATTGGCCTCATAGAAAGAAGTCTAAAGGAGTTAAAGCCGGTGATCTAGAGGCCCACTCAATAGCACCTCTATGCCCAATCCATTGCTCTGGAAACTCTGTTCATAAATTCCCTAACACGTTGTGAAAAATGCGGAGGAGCTCCATCTTGTTGAAACACTAATTGATTTTCTTAATAGCGATAATCATTTTCAACAATGTCAATTAGTAGAGGGTAAACGATATCTTCTAGTAACTCCAAATACGTTTCGCCACTCAAATTGCCATCAAGAAAAATTGGTCCGATTAAACGGTCTCCAAAAATGCCAGTCCAGACATTCAATTTCTGTAGAGTTTGAGTGTGGACTTCGTGAAAATTTCTTGGATTATTATCTGCCCAATAACGACAATTATGACGATTGACTGTAGAGTTTAATAAAAACGTACACTCGTCTGAAAAACAGATATTGAACAGAAAGTTCCCGTTATCAGCTATTCGTGCAGTCATAACTTCACAAAACTCCAGTCGCCGATCAAAAGCATCTTCATTCAATTGTTGTACAAGATGAATTTTATACGGGTGAAATTTATGATGCTTCAATATTCGCTGAATAATTCTTCTTTTCATGTTTGAAACAGTGGCCAATTTTCTCGTGCTCAAAGTTGGGTCTGCAGCAATTTGTCCTAAAACTTCAATCTCAGTAGTCTCATTTCTAACCGGAAATTCACGTTCAGGATCCCGTTTTTTGTTGGCTACTGAACCACTTTGTCGAAACTTTGCAACTAACTCCAAAATATGTTCTCTGTTAACATGTCTGTTCGGATGTCGTTCATTAAACAAATTTGCGCTACGGTTGGCACAGTCATCGTTTTTGAAAAAAGAGTAATTATTTCAACTCTTTCTTCTGCAGAATACACCATTGTGAAATTAATTTTCGGTAGTACTATCAAGTATCAAACCGACCGTTAAACTAAAATAATAAACCGCATTTCTCTCATTCCGATAAGAAATGTTTTGATAGTCAATTTTTTGTTTACAAACCAACAAAACATTGACTATCAGCACATTTCTTATCGGAATGAGTGAAATGCGTTTTTGCCTCTTCAGCTGTGAATAATTTTAAAACTAGTTGGTAAAATTAAAAAAAAATTAGTGTGTTGAATTCAGAAAAGAAAGAGCTTTCAAATGATGTAACACTCGACCCATGTTCCCTATTTAAAATATAAGGGTTGTTATCACCACTCTTAAGGGGTTGATGTGACAAAGTTGAGTTTTATGGTAAAACATGTCCCCCTCAATATTAAAATTGACGTGTTTCGGCGCTTCTTAAAACAATTATCTGGACGCAAATCGGTCCGATAAGAAATGTTTTGATAGTCAATTTTTTGTTTACAAACCAACAAAACATTGACTATCAGCACATTTCTTATCGGAATGAGTGAAATGCGTTTTTGCCTCTTCAGCTGTGAATAATTTTAAAACTAGTTGGTAAAATTAAAAAAAAATTAGTGTGTTGAATTCAGAAAAGAAAGAGCTTTCAAATGATGTAACACTCGACCCATGTTCCCTATTTAAAATATAAGGGTTGTTATCACCACTCTTAAGGGGTTGATGTGACAAAGTTGAGTTTTATGGTAAAACATGTCCCCCTCAATATTAAAATTGACGTGTTTCAGCGCTTCTTAAAACAATTATCTGGACGCAAATCGGTCTGTTTCGTTTTCAATGCGCCACCCTATATATATATATATATATATATATATATATATATATATATATATATATATATATATATATATATATATATATATATATATATATATATATATATATATATATATATATATATATATATATATATACAGATTCATTAGTGAATTTTTTAAAAGGAATTCACGGATATAGTTGTAGATATAAGATGTTTAGGATTCATCATCATCTGATGACGCTAACTTGGTTAGTGAAACGATCGTAAGGTTTTTTCAAACGTGTTGTGGTGATTTGGGTTCTCCAAGTGTGCTTATTGAAATATTTCCATAAATTGTTTCTACCGAACATCTGTCTGTCTTCGGCAGCTCGTTTCATTTCATTGTAGCTTCCGCACTTTATCAATTGGCACAGGTTTTCCAGAAGTTTCCCTCTTGGTAAACTTCTTCCGATTTTTTCAAGTACCTGTCTTCAATTAATTTGTTAATCTGTCACTTGTTGTCGCTTGATTTATTAGACGTTAACGATCAAAAACTGTGTAACCGGTACAATCACAAGTAATTATACTTATTTGTATTTACACACCATATAACTTTCTAATCAATAAATAAATCTGTCTCTGTAATAAAATGTGTATTAAATCAACTACAATATAAAGAAGTTTCCCAAGATCATTTTTTTGATATATCATTATTTTCAGTGCAGGAAGATAGAACTATCACAGTTATGTTCTTACCAACATAACAACGTGGATGGTGATCACTTACATGCAAAATAAAATGTAAAATGTGGGGATTTGTGCAACTCCAGCAAGCCCAACATGCCATTTGATTTTCCAGTGGCTGGATCAGAAAATGCATCTCCTGTGAATTCTTGCAGCAGCGGCGGAGAAATGAACGGTGACTTTGTTCATCACAGTGCTGGTAACACTAAACAAAGTGAATCTGGTGACAGTTGCAGTTACCTGCCAAATAACAATGAGTGTGACAATCTAGTGTCATCAGTTTGTAACAGTGAGGAAGAATGTAGTGGTACCCCTGGTGGAACCGAAACTTCTAGAGACATGACTGGTGAAAGTTCTTTCTCCGATGCCCAGAATGTACATGAAAGTGATGCTCATTCTGCTAACACAACAGGTAAGATTTCTTATATTTTTGCATGCCTTTGTTTGTATTATTGGCTTTTATTGATTTGTTTTTACAATTCGTAGACTATTATGTTTAAAGAAATGCCGATACAGTAATGTCGCGATAATCCGGATCATTTAACACCAGGCCAATCCGAATTATACAATAATCCGTATTAGCAAGTATTTTGAATTGGGATTGTAAAATCCAAGACAAATAAATAAATACGCTGTATTTAAGTAAAGTAAGCACTAAATTTAAATAAAAAACAGGCAAAATAAAGGAGATTCTATGAACTAATTTTTTTTAATGATACTGAATGAATCCGGCTCAAAGGACCAATGTTAATACACGGTGTGGTGTATTATTATGGTAAATTGGAGACTTGGATTTTGGAGACGTTCGGCTGTAATAATAACACACTACATGTTCATAACAAAAGGTATTTATTAAAGAATAAAATGAACCATATACACCAGGCATATTCATAAAATAAGAGCCATTTGGTCATTATAAAAAAACTCGTGAGAAAAGTTTTTTATTGACAGTTTTAGTTTACTAAATACCTACTTCAGTTTTCGACGTAATCGCGATTTAGTTCTAAGAACTTTTCGTAATGCTGTACCAGTTTCTTTAACCCCTCTGCATAGAAGTTCGCCTCCTGGGAATTAAACCAGTTGACAACAGCAGTTTTGAGTTCCTCGTCGTTTTCAAACCGTTTTCCACCAAGCCACCATTTCAAGTGCAAGAAGAGGACGTAGTCGCAAGGTCGGGACTATATTATAAGGAGGTTGGTCAATAAGTTGTGACAGTGTAAGCTCCTTTACGTAACTTACGCGGCATTTGGGGTATTCGACGAACGCCAGCCTTGATATAACCCCTTAAAACGAACAATTTAAATATCACACCTACTGAACTCTATTGTGTCTATTTCTTTCACTGCTATATAGTTGGCACACCTGCTGGAGTGTCAAGTGTCAACGTCTAAGATAAATAATTTGTCTGTGATATGTTTGGTTATTGGTTAAAAATTATAAATATTCAGAAAAAGCTTGAGAAGCAAATAATTATACTATATATGTATTACGGTATAAATACACTGGCTGTGTTACTAAATTAACATAATGGTTTGTGTAACTAGTGGCAACAAAGCAATTTAAAAGGATTTTAATTATATTTGATTCTTGAAACAAGCTATTTACCGACCTGGGATCACAGTGGGTTTACATGCAAAATAAAACTATGTTAACTAACAACAAATGTCGAAATAATGGTTGCTTCGAACAGTAAAGTGGTTACTAATTATTTAAAGTGGTGGTAAAACTTATCGGCCTCCTCTCAGCTGTTGCAATTATTCTAAATTTTTAGTTTTCTTTGGAAAAAAAAATTCTCCGAAAATTACAAAGGTATTTTAATGAGATTTGGTGGATATGTTGCCTTGGGACAGACCTTACTACATACCAAAATTCAACTTTATAAGTTTATAGAAAATTGAGTTATTCAAATTTGAAGCATTTAATGAAAATTCACTACCATAATGCACTTGCTGCGTCCCGAACTTTTGAAGTATTTTATCATTGCAATCGATAGCCTACGAAATTTGAATGTGACTATGCAACATACCATAAAAGACTGAGGTTGGACACTGTGGCTGGAAACTGAAACAAAAAGCAGAATCAGCCCAAAAACCACAAAAATAATAACAGAGTTATGCGCTAGATACGTATTTCGACAACGATGTTGTCTTCATGTCTTCAGCTACTGATGAAGACAACTTCGTTGTCGAAATACGTATCTGGCGCATAACGATCTATTATTAATTTTGTGGTTTCTGGGGTGATTCTGCTTTTTGTTTTAACATACCATATACCTAAATATTACGGTTTTTTAGATATTCATAAGTGTATGGAAAAATGACAGTTGCAAACCACTAAAACGATTAGCCCTCCCAATAAACAATGAGGAAAATTCATTATTTTATGTTCTGGCGTTCATAAGCAAAGACGCAGGTTTTCAGTAGATAATCAGAAAATCTTCAAAATTATGCAGGCTGACTACAGAAATCGTCAAAAGTTTGAATCCAAAAATATAGAATATCTTAATTTTTTAAATAGAACCAGCCATTTTTTAAATTTTGTTGGACTACCCGACTAAAAAGAGGGCAAGTTTGTGTTTACATCCCTATACCTAAATGTGACAGTTTATGTTGACGATTTTTTGGAAAATCGCTATTTTCTGATATTTCTGCAATTAATAAGTTGGCCATGAGAATAAATTGTAAAAAAATACCACAGAGTTGTCAAAGTAACTAAGTAGTTTAGCTTGAAACACAATATGTAATTGTTAAATTATATTAATTGAATAGTTGTCTGACCTGACATGGCTATGAACGATAAAACGAAGAAAATACTTACAATCGAAAAAACTATTAAGTGTTTCACTGTAGCACCATTAACGCTCAAACACTTTACAGATCTGTGAAGCACTGTCTATGTTAGTGCTCTATGGATACTACTCGGTGGTAAGGACTGTGAAGCACTGTCTATGTTAGTGCTCTATGGATACTACTTTGTGGTAAGGACTGAAAGGCAACACGAACTTTTTCTTGGCAAACATCTTTTGTCGTCGGAGGTGTGGAATATAATTCATTTTTTATGTGACCCCCATATGCAAAAATCCACTGGTGTCAAATTATTGGCGGTCCACTGGTCCTCAAATTGCTTTTCCAAGAAATTATTTCACTCCTAAACGTCACATAGTCTGGAATAGACATAATCAATGAAACGCTTCTGATCCAGACAGTAAATTTTATTAAACTCTACGTGTTTCGGCTAACTAGTAGCCATCCTCAGGCAAATTTTTCAATTCTTGAAAATTGAAGTCAAAACTATACAAAGGTTGACCAAGTTTGGATTTTCATCTATCGTACCAGTGGTCTAACAACATCGCTCCTGAATGTGCCAGAAACCTTTGTATAGTTTTGACTTCAGTTTTCAAGAAATGAAAAATTTGCCCCTGAGGATGGCTACTAGTTAGCCGAAACGCGCAGGGTTCAATAAAATTTACTGTCTGGATCAGAAGCCTTTCATTGAGTATTTGATCAAGAAATTATTTACAGAACCCCTTGCATGGGGTGGTACTCCATCATTTTGGTATAAAAGTTGGCGTCTCTCTTCATTGGGCAAAGTGTTAAGATACATACTTCTAAACTCATTTAATATTTGCAAATAAGTTGCACCTAGTAACAATTTAGTGTGTAATTATAAATTAGTTAGTTATTTAGGCAGTATATGGCTGCGGCAGGTTGCCATTCGCACATTTTTCTGTGATTTAAAAAAATATTTCCGGGATATATCTGTCTTAATAATACTTAGTGGGGTAATACGAACATATATAAATATGAATTGTTTGTTTTTTCAGATCACCATGTATTTCAATACATAAATTAATCACTATGACAGGCACTGAATTACATAAATTATTTGTTTTTATTTGATATATGTGCACGCACACAGTAATTATAAATAATCGGCGAAGTAAAGTTAGATGAATATCAGTCAAATTGTTATCATCCATTTTTAACATCACTGCCGAAGCGTTCCGAATTGCATAAAAAAACATTAAATTGTCACCTGGTTTGGAAGTCTCTCTCTCTCTCTCTCTCTCTCTCTCTCTCTCTCTCTCTCTCTCTCTCTCTCTCTCTCTCTCTCTCTCTCTCTCTCTCTCTCTCTCTCTCTCGATCTCTCGATCTCTCTCTCTCTCTCTCTCTCTCTCTCTCTCTCTCTCTCTCTCTCTCTCTCTCTCTCTCTCTCTCTCTCTCTCTCTCTCTCTCTCTCTCTCTCTCTCTCTCTGACTTTATGGGGTTTCGTATAAGACCAATAATCTGCATTTTTTCTCTAAATTCTGTTCTTTCCCTTTAAAACTTTTTCCGCGCATTGAAAAAGTATGGACGCAGCAAGTGCCTTATGGTAGCGAATTTTCGTAAAAAATTTCAATGGCAAATATCTCTTGTTTTTAGGAAATTTGGTTGGCAGTATAACCGATTTAGTAGCAACAATGTACCATATTTCATTAAAATAGCTTTGGCGTTTATTTCCGAAAACAAACTTAAAAAGTTTCAGAAAAAACTGGTCCGATTTTCCTGGCCAACGAACCTCTCCAAGATATAATTATTCACAAACAGCTTTAGGACCAAAATTGAAAAAAAAAATACCAATTTTTTTTACAGAAAGTGCCTTCAGTAATATTACACTAAACTATATTTTTCACAAAAATTCGACAATTTTTTTTACAATAACTTACCAAACATTTATTATTAATTACCAACATATCACAAAAATCTTACAAAAAATGATTTCTCCGGAAACACTAAAGACGTTTCTGCGAAAAATTTTCAAATTCAGCCACTATTTGAGAGTACCTGTATACGGCACCTCGATTTTTTCGACGAGTAATACAAACAAAAAGCTCACTGAATGCGTGATTTCCGTGGGACTCCGCTATCTACATTAGTAAAGACGCCATATCACAATTTGTGATATGTGTTTGTGATATGTGCCAAAAATGTGAAAAGTGGCAAAACAAATGAAATAACTCAAAAAAGAAGAACGATATCATTTTTTTTCTTACAAACATGCATTATAATTCGATCGAAAATACAAAAGTTCAATAAGATAAGGAGTTTCTATTAAAGAAAAAGCGTGTATCACCAGCGACTTATGGGCCACCCTATGATTGTCAAAATAGGTTTATAAGATGCAGCTCGAGACACCATCATATAAATAACGTAGGTATATATATATTTTTCCCGATGCGTAAAATGCAGCGGCCCCCATTTGTCTGTGGAGTGTAAAAAGCCCCTATCCGTCGACCCAACTTTCTGCAACTGCGATAAGGGTCACACCGCCAACTATAAAGGTTGCCCGAAATTCCCCAAACCCAACAAACAGACCTCCCAACGGAAGCTGCAAATTTCCTACGCGGCTGCCACTGGATCTTACCGCCCCACCCAACCCTCAACAACCCCGAAACCGGCTACACCCAAGCCGAACCCAGCTCCCCTTGCAAAAGCAGCTTCCATTGCAAAGGCAGCTCCCGCCTTAGACCTGTCCAGTGCACTCTCCCTTATTACCACGATCAATTTCACACAGCTGAAGTTGGTCGCGGCGAAAGTCCTGAACATTCTCCAAACTTCCCCTGATCTGCTGACGCTGATCACTTCCGCCATCCCGCTAATCCCCGAAATCATGTCAATCTTCAAGAAATAAATGAATGAAGCCACAATCCTTGCAGGTTGCATCATGGAATGCAAACGGACTAGCCTGCAAAAGAAATGAGCTCCAAGAATTCGCCCAACGTTTAAAACTGGACGTTATTCTAGTCCAGGAAACCAAAATGCGTCTTCCAACCAATCCGAAACTCCCCAACTATACACTGTACCGCAATGACCACACCACTTCCAGAGGTGGCGGCACGGCAGTGTATGTCAAGACAAATATTGACCTGACCTGACCTGACCACCCTCTTAGTACGCCAGCCCTGCAAAACATCGAGGCTACGCAAATCGTAGTCAACACTTCCTCTACAGGCCCAATTAAGCTCATTTCTGCAAATAATCCGCCACAAAAGAGAATTCTAGACGCCGACCTAGACCTCTTATTCGATACCAACCAGCCCATAATAATTGCTGGCGATTTAAATTCCAAACACCCCAATTGGCATTCCCGTAATGCCAACACAAATGGGAGAATCCTCCAACTTATGTCGGCAGCCATGCAAATTGCACGGTTGATGCTCCCCAAATACCTACACACTTCGGCAGTGCAGGTCGACCCGACGTGCTCGACATAGTAATCATGTCGAACACCACCCTTCTCCATTAAATAACAACCCAAAACGACCTCTCGTCGGACCATAACCCAGTCATATTGCAGCTCGGCGACGTCAGCGACGAACTCGCCCTCCCAAGGAAAAAGGTACTGTGGCCAGTTATCACAGATCACCTTAAAAACACCCTTGGCAATATTCCGGTTATCCGCAGCATCCCCGAACTCGAGGGTGCACTGGATATTCTACAGTCCAAAATTCAATGTTCTATCGAACATGCATCAGGGACGTACCCCGCCCAGAGCAATCTGCCATCTTTTCCGTCCAGTATCAGGGAAATGATACTCGAAAAGAACCGCGTGCGTAGACTAGCTCAACGCACCGGAAACCCCACCGACAAACGAAACGCAAACAGACTCATCAAAGAAGTACGATCCGCCCTACAAGAACTCCGCAACAATCGTTGGGAGAAGCGCCTGCAAACCCCGTCTACCCAAGACAATTCCGTCTGGCAAATGGCAAAAGCCCTTCGCCCCCAAAAACTTCCGATATCCCCGCTTCACGGCCGTAACGGTGTCGTATACACGGATGCGGAGAAAGCTACTGCATTCGCATATCATCTGGAGTTGCTATTCAGCCCGAATTATAACAACGTTGATCTGTCGCACGTAGCAAGAACGCACCGCTACGTCAGGAGTGCGCTTCGCGCCACCCCAGAGTACTATCGAGCCCACAACTTTCGAAGAAGTTACCCAAATAATCAAATCATTAAAAAATAGAAAAGCTCCGGGATACGATGGAATCTCCAACGTAGCCCTGAAAAACCTCCCCCGCAAAGCCGTGGTATTCCTAGTTACGATTATGAATGCCATGCTGCGATTTCAACATTTTCCTTCCATGTGGAAACTTGCCGACATTATCAACATCCCGAAACCCAGCAAAGATCCGCTGTTCCCTCAGAACTACATGCCCATTAGCCTGCTACCAGTCATCGGCAAAATCGCCGAAAAACTGGTTCAGAAAAGGCTAGCTTCTTTCACCTCAGAAAATCATATCCTCCCGGAGGAGCAATTCGGTTTCAGACCCCAGCACTCCACCACAGACCAAGTCCTTCGTGTGGTGGAAAACATCACCGAAATATTTAATAAAAACAAGTCAACTGGTGCAATATTTCTTGACATTGCTCAAGACTTCGATTGGGTTTGGCATGCGGGCCTCCTAAACAAACTTCTATCATTCAATTATCCGCTCCCTCTGATGCTGCTAATCAGGTGATACCTACAACAGAGGAAGTACCAGGTCAAACATCTTGGAGCCAGATCTAGAACGTACCCAGCCACGGCTGGTCTCCCGCAGGGTTCTGCTATCTCCCCTCTGCTGTACAATATATTTGTCGCAGACATTCCGACAGCCCCCCTAAACGTGACATACGCACTGTACGCAGACGACACTACCATCCTCAGCAGCTCCACCCAGCCGAGGATCATAACCGAACGACTTCAGACCGCCGTAGTCGAGCTGCAATCATGGTATAGGAAATCCCTTCTAACCATAAACCCCGATAAATGTTCAGCTGTCCTATTTTCCAAGAGGAGACACACACCTCACGAACACGTTTCATTAGACAACCGTCTAATTCCCCGGCAAGATTCTGCCAAATACCTCAGGGTTTTCCTCGACAAACACTTAACATGGCGCCCCCATCTCTATCACGCCCGAAAAAAAGCCTCGATGTTTATCTCGAAGCTGTTCCCACTTCTAAATAGAATTTCCAAATTGTCCATGAACAATAAGTTGCTCATGTACAAAGTCATTATCCGACCAGCCTTGACCTATGCATCACCTGCATGCGCCACCGCGGCCGCAACACACATCAAGACCCTTCAAATCATCTAGAACAAAATTCTGATAATGGTTACCGGAGCGCCATGGTTTGTCCGAAACAGTCAGATTCACTCTGATCTGGAAATGCCTTCGATACTTGAGTTCATAACTCAACTATCCACAACTCAGTTCGCAAAAGCCGCTTCTCACCCAAATGCTCTTCTCCGTAGTGCCACCGACTACGACGAGCAACTTCCACATAAGCATAAGCGTCCAAAGCTTATACTTACCCGCTAACGCCCCCGCGGCAAAAACAGAATGGAAACATTCATACACAAAAAGTCATTGTGTGTATTCTTTCCGACGGAGGTATGGACTAAGGTCCGGTACTCCCAGGGAGGGAGTTTTAGTGAGTAGGTGTACTAAGTGTACGAGTCTAACAGTACCTCGATATCCCACGGTCACTACGGTGTCGTGAATGAGGTCTGCATGAGGCATCTCTCCCTCCTGTATCAAAAAAAGTATATAATTTTTTCTCATATCTTGTATAATAACGGGTATATTGAGCTTTACCGTAGAAATGCGTCACCATGTATATGTATAAACAGACAAAAACTCAAACTGAACGCGTATATGGGTTTTAGGGGTTCTAGTTCGCGCTCATTTGAAGAAATCTTTTTAAAATTCGTAAATCGCGGTCTTCTCAATAACGAATTTTTTCTACGAAAATTTGCTAAAAGATAGACTATTAAACCATAAACTCTATAGCTGAAGCTACTGCCAAAGCATCAGAAAAAGGGTCTATTTGAAATGGATTTTCCGAAATTATTTTAGTAAAATGAAGTACAATGATGGTTGAAGCTGAAACTTAAGGCTTTGTAAAACACACTTATTATGACATTTCTTCTACATAATCAGTATTTGTTCCAGATTCGTTGTCTGAAAATTGCAAATTTTGACGTTTCAAATCGCGACTTTGACGTTTTAAGAAAAAATATAAAATTTTTGAAATACCTTTTCTGCCAATTCTTGACCATTTTTTGTCAAGAAAACTTAACCGTTGTGTATAATATTCAATTGGTTTTGTTAAGCACACAAAATATTTTGTTCTTGTGTTTTCCTCTGATCACCGGTGGCACCCATTTTTTTCTTTAAATGGCTATAGCCTTTTTTTCTTTTAACCTAGCGATCTGAATTTCGGTATGTATGGCAAGTTAGATAGTAGAAACGTATGTGCCAAATTTGGTTGTCATAGCTCTGTTATTTTCGGAGATACAAAAATTTTCCGAAAGAAAACCCAAAATTTTCGCGGAAAAACTTGTTCGATTTTCCTGGCTAACGAACTTATCGAAGGGACTTACAAAAGGAAGGTACGTACCAATTATCATCAACATCGACCCATTATTTTTTGAGTTATTGGTACGATATATGTATATATATATATATATATATATATATATATATATATATATATATATATATATATATATATATGTATATATATATATATATATATATGTATATATATATATATATATATATATATATATATATATATACACAGAGATCTCCTCATTAGTGAATTTTTCGTTTTACGAAAAATTGGCTAAAAAGCTAATTGTTGTAGTCTTGACGACTCATATCTTATTGTTTTTCGTAAACCATTTGTTTAAGATTTTGTAGTGTCAGAATTATATTTCAACACTTTCAAGGCAGACTTTTCCAAATCTGACAATAATGATATATTCCTCGAAGTGTCAATTTATCTGTTGAAAAATATGAATTATCAAATTTGCTGGAATTTTTCAAATTTATGAAAATAGTTTCTAAGAGTGTTACCATGATACCACACAGCAGGAAACCAGCAGACTAGACAAAATAAAGTTTATTATTAAAATATAAAACAAGTACAGAGTCACTCAATGTTTTCTGTGGAATCTCTCGAAATTTTTTTTGTCGTTCACGCAAATGCCTACATTGCAAGTGGGGGAGGACCACCTTAATCGGTGCTTCCGTACTCTGGAGTTGCATGGTGGACATCTTCTGGAGTTGGTATGTATTGGGTTATGAGCTGCCTAATCCCATCTCTTCTCCCAAGGAACATTTGGCTTGAATTAACTCAAAGGGATTTCAGCCTGGGTCTAACTTTCCGAGGTCTTTCAATGCCTTTCCCCGTTAACCCAGTTACAATGGATAGTCGAAAATCCTTCAGGTTCAAACTATTTCCGCTGAACTGTTCATTATAAATTATGAAAGAGTTAACAATTGTAACATCAATAAAATGCCATATAATTCTTGGGCACAATTTCCTACTCTTTCTGCCCATTTCGTAAGTCGCCTTGAGCCTATCTGCTTTATTAGCGTACTCCATGTTGACATTGCAGTCTTTGACAACCTTGGGACACGTAATTCTTTCCTTCTCTCCGTCTTTGTCTTTCGATCAACCGTCTCTATGATATCAGATTTATGAAAATTACTTCCTATCATATAATCCTTTCGTTTTAGAAAACTTTTCCCATCATTAGTTATTCGCCAATCTGTTTCTCCTCTTTGTTTACTTGTCTGCTTTCAAATTATCTAGTATTCGTAGACCTTTAGCCCTGATATTACCACAAATAGGTATTTTTTCAGATTTTAGTTGTCTCTAATAGCGGCAGATATGTGAAGTAGTCATCGAAGTAGACTCTATGGTGCTGATTTACTAGTGATCTTGTGAGATCTATGACCACTATTGCACCCAAGTTTGTCTCCGATTTATCGCCAACTTTTCCAGTGTAAATATGAAATTAGTCTATATACCCACCCTCCGAGGCTCGAACCCATTTTTTGTGCCCACGCTTGATGGGCTTGTTTGGCATGTATTGCCGCAAAGGAAATCGTCCTTTGAAAGGCATAATCCTTGACGGTTTGTAAAATTTGGCAAACATTTCTGACAGTGCTGGCAAAAGAGGCCGTATTTTATAAAGCTAATGAAAGCCAGAATCTCCACGTTTTGGCTGCAGAGAATTATCATTCAACTGTATGTTTTCCAGTAGCCAATTAAACCGTGTTCTAGGAATAAATGGCCGGTCTTTTGTTTTTGTAATTACATTTAATAGGTGCCATTTTCATTTTAACTTTTACACTTTAGGGAGCTGCATGGCTGTAAACTCTATTCACCAAACCATTTGCATGAAAATAAATTAAGACCTGTATACAATTATCGATGTAATTGAATTCGGATTACAGAATGAAGCCAAATCTGGATTACAGAGTACCTCAAGGGAGCGTAAGGGTAATCCGGATTGTATAAGCAATACCACTGTACGAGGGTCAATCAGTAAATACCCATGTTAGGAATGAAGACGCAAGTTTTCCACAAATTTATGTTTTATTCTTCAACGTAATCTCCTTTTAGGTCGATACACTTTTCCCAACGTTTCTGCCATTTCTTTAACCCATCCAAAAAATACGATTTGTCAAACTTTTCAAAATACCCCTTTGTCTCTGTGATAACCTCCTCGTTTGAGCTGAATTTTTTTCCCTCGAGCCATGTTTTCATGTTGGGGAAGAGATTTCGCTGGGAGCCAAGTCGGGTGAGTATGGTGGGTGCGGCAGTAATTCGTGGCTCAGTTCATGTAATTTGACTGCGTCAATTCCGGATGAATGTGCTGATTGTCGTGGTGAAACAGCACTTCTGTTCTTAGCCAAATGGGGCCGTGTCCCCTTCAATGTCTCATTTAATCGGTCCAATAATTCACTGTAGTACTGTAACGTGATCGTTCTTCCTTTCTGCAAAAAGTCATGAGGATGATTCCTTTCGAATCCCAAAAAATCGTGGCCATGACATTTCCGGCCGATGGGACCGTCCTTGCCTGCTTCGGAGTAGATTGACTTGGAAAAATCCGTTGTTTTGACTGTCTCTGACGTATGATAATGTACCTATCCAGGTTTCATCAACAGTGACGAGTTTATGCAAAATTTGCTTCAAATTTCTCTTAAAGAGGTCAAAATACTGCTTCGACATTGACAGCCGTATTCGCGTGTTGATCACCGTGAGCAGTCACGACACTCACCGGGCCGACACCTTTCTCATACTTCACTTACCATGTGAAATATTGATTGCCGTTCCGTACGACACGCCTACGGCCATTGTTACTTCGCACAGTTTAGTTCGGCGATCAGCGAGAATCAAGTCGTGCACCTTTTCAACGATTTCGTCGGTAACCACGTCTGTCGGGCGGCCTGGCCGCCTGGCCGCTCCTCATCAAAAACAGATGTACGGCCACGTTAAAATTCGTTGAACCAGTAACTCACGGTTGTCAGACAGCGAAGGGTCCCCACAGACAGCAAACAACGTCGCTTTTTTTTCTTGGCATGTCGTTCCATTCAAAAATAAAATGCGAATTACGAATAGATATTGCACTTTTTACATTTTATCGAGGAACACGTGTGATACAACGGGCTGCCAAATAAAAACTAACCAATGAATTAGTCTGAAATTGAGTATGGTATAGTTTGACAGATGACAGTACACGACGGTAATGCCAGCTTCCCCCAGCAACGCCACTTGTCTTCAAACACGGATACTTATTGATCGACCGTCGTAAAGAGAGAGTAGAGACTTTTTCTCTGGATTCACAATTGAGTATTTTATTCTATGTCTGATGATGCCGTGACGCGGTGAAACCGGTTAGGGGCAAGAAAATAAGGAATTGTAAAGCCAGAGAAAAAGTCTTTACGTCAGCGAAACACTATTGATATAAATTACCAATAAAAAAATAATAAATCACTAAATATAGAGCATGAAACTTTTCACAAATAGGGCGTGGATTTTCGCCTTTGATATTTGTAGGTGTGTCGATGCTGAACAATTGAGAGAGAGAGAGAGAGAGAGAGAGAGAGAGAGAGAGAGAGATCTGGTTTATATTGTTTATCATAAAATAAGAGATTGAACGTTTGTTAATTAATAAAATAATACGTAATGACAAATATCAAGAGTTTAGGACAACTATTTTAAGAATTGAGACATATATTGAACAATAAATTGAAGAAAATGAAACAAATTAAACAATTTTTACTTAACGTTGATTTCTGCTACGAAGGTGATGCAGCGATGGCTTGATTTCAAGGGTGAGATAACCACTCAGAGCTGGCAAAACTGTTATTGACATAATTTGTACTTGATATTGAATATTCAGAGCTGGCGAAACTTCTTATAACACAAGGTAGCTGCCGTCAGACCTGGCGCCATGGTTGAAAGGTGTTCTAATGGGCCCCCTGGGTGAACATGTTGTTTCCCTTTGAACGTCTTAGGTTCTGGCCTAGGCTCCCTCTTCAACGGGATGACGAATATTTATTTTTTACGCCATCACTTCTTGGCTGTGCACTTTTAAAAGTTTCATGTAAAAATGAAATAGCGAGGAGGTTGTATAAGATTTTCTTCGTATTTATAGCTCTCGAAGACAACTGACATTTCTTATTTGTCGAGTCCACGTTGACTTTAAGATGTTATGACTTTCTATATCAAACCAGAGAGTAGACAGTTATTCGATGGACAGAAGCAATGACGTCATAGACGACAATTACGTCTATGATTAAAATATAATAATAGAAAATAAGTAAAAACGTGTAAAACGTTACATCAGTATGTAATCTTGATATTAGCGAAGTTAAAAAAAATTTGGATGAGGTAGTGTGCATTTTTTAAATAAGAATATTTCAAAAGCAATTAAACCTAAGTATGGGAAAGTCTAATAAAAGTCTCCCTAAATCTGGTTTGTGCAATCTAAATCTGCAAAGATATACATAGGGCTAGATGTATTCTCACGATAATTATAAACACAGACCCGTTTCGCTCTAATTAGAGCTCGTCAGTGCACTATACTAATTAGAGCGAGAACACACCTACAAAGTAATGTGGCTATGGTAGCCAGCCTCCTAGAACATTGTGAGAGTCGCCATCTCGGTGCGAAACCAGGTAGTATAGATATCTCTAGGGGTGGATTAAAACTGGAGATTGGATGCTGCTCGAGACCGGGACTTCATGATACCGCTTCGAGGCAAACACTGACGGATGTCCGGTCCAGACGAACTCGGAGAGAGGTTATCTCTCTTTGAGCATCGAAACGGGCAAACGACTTCACTCAGATGGCAGTACACCTGCCAAACAAACTTTCACCCTCGAGAAAAGATCGACTCTCGCGGGGAGCTGGAGTTAAATAATTAGACGTGAGCCACAATAGACCTAAGGTTGCGGTGGAGGGAGTGTAATAGACCACTCACAATAAATCTAATCTAATCTACCTAGACAACCAAATGTTTAGGAATTTAATGCCACTCTAACCACCTAAACATCTAACAAATCAGAGTGAAAGACCCTGTATACTCTGTATCATGTGTACCATCTCTTTGTCATTTTTCTCCATGTCCCTATTCTAAACTCTGCTATTCTCTTCATGTCCTACTTATTTAAATTCCAGCTTTCCACCGCATACATTACAACACTCTATGTATGACTTGGTGAACTTCTTAAAGTTAAAATGTTTATTACTGAGAAGAGTATTTTGTCTATAGAATGCTTGCTTTGCCATCCTGATCCTCCTCAGTTCTTTGCTACGTTAACTATCATATATAATAATACTCCTAAAATATGTGAACATTTCCACTTGTTTGAGTTGTTGGTCGTTAGCTTTATATTTATTTTCACACTGCTATTCTTACCTATCTTCATTACTTTTGTTTGCGACAACCTTGATTTTTAATTTAATTCTTAACACACCATCTAGGATACTGAGCATCTTTTGTAATTCTGAAAAATCTGAAAGAGCGTGCGTGCGTGTGTGCGTGCGTGTGTGTGTGTGAGTGTGTATCACGGATAACTCAAAAAATAATGGACCGATTTTGATCAAATTTTGCATGTACCTTTCTTTTGTAAGTGGCTTGGGCAAGTTTGTTAGCCAGAAAAATCGGACCGTGTGTTCCGGGAAAATTTTCGGTTTTCTTTTGAAGAAAAAAAACAAAGTGGCTGTAGAGTGGCCAGAAAACTACAGGGATCTTAATTCCATAGAGAATTTTAGCTTATCTCCAAGCAAAGACTCTCAAAAATGGATTGCAGAACGAAAAATGGTCTCATTTGATCATTGATTCAGGTATGGTATAATAGGGATGAAAAAAATGTCGAAGATTGTAACAGAATCTATGCCAAAACCAGTGAAACTGGTTCTAGAAGTAAAGGGACGGCACATTAAATACTAATTAAGAACTAAGTGTATTGTTGTTGTTGTTGTTTTTGTTTCTTTAACGTCGGTCTATTTCCGCGACTATGGCTGTCACCCCAATCACTGACGCCAGGGAGCAGTTTCACCTCTATCCTGGAAATTTTGCCGAGCCCCTGCCTTTCTGTAAGTAGGGTAGGGATCTGTAACGTGCCCAACATCACATGGACACGAGACGGGCGGCTTTACGCCCCCTCCGAAGGGCGGAACGTGCAGGCATACAACTTGCTCAAATACAATGCTACAACCTCAGTTGATGTTAATGTTACAGTATGTACTGGAAAAGTGAAAGGAGCACCATGAGATCGAACCTAGTACCCTTCGGTTCAGAGGCACACGTTCTTACCACTGAACCACCGAGGCTCTGCACTAAATGTATTAATTCTCCCAGTAAACTCTTTTCTTTTACTAAATATGTGTTTGATTCAATTAATATACACGCTACTGTATATATATATATATATATATATATATATATTCTCATCAACCATATTGTTGCTTTTATTATTAAAGTCATACTTTTTCCTTACTGGCAACTCAAAATAAAAATTGACTTCAATTTCAGATGATGATAAATCTATAAACGAGTCAATGGAATCATTACCTCAACAAGACAATGATTCAGCAGAGGACCTAAACAGCAGTGATAAATCAAACAGCTGCAATTCAATGGTGGACCATAGTAACGGAGCCATACTGGACCACCAAGAGCATCGTGTGTCCAAAAGTAAGAAGAAGAGCAGTTCTGGACCTGGCAGGGGGAGGCCTAGGAAGGCGCTTGTTGCCATGTACCATAGTCAGATTAGCGGCGACAAAAACACTATCAAGATTAGGATTAAGAAAAATGTCACTACACAAGTTCAGGTAAGATTTGATAACTCTGTGAAAACAAAACATTTATTAAAGTTGGCTGTGGCTGTCTTGTCTCTCATACGTGTGCCACTACTGCAGGGGTTATTTTCTTTACGTTTGTTGTTTAATTTACGTCATTTTTCAGCTTACCCCAAACAGAAAGAAAAGTGGCAGGCGGAAAAAGCACAAAGCGAGATCTGACACAGACATATCTGACAGTGAAAGTCCTTCCAAGAAAAGTAGAGTAGAAGATGTGAGCAGTATGGAGGCAGACAGTCCCGAGCAGAGTCTGTGGGCTACCGATTTACCTGAGGATGTTTTGTTTAGAATATTTCAAGAAGCGTGTAATCAAGATGGGTGCTTGCCAACACTTATCAGGTATTTATATTTTGTAGGGGTTTTTATTAAGGTTGACTAAGCAAAGGGAGACTTATTAAGAACAAGAACAACTTTATAATGTTATATGAACTTACATAAACTTGATACATAAACAAAGTTAATATTATCACACCTTACATAAACTATAAATGGTCGCACACGTGTCTTGATCGAATATTGACTGTCAATGTTCTTCTTCATTTGACTAAAGTGGACGTCGACAACACCTAACGCGGTTAATTCAAATTTTATTGTCTACAGTTTGGCCATCCTGAACTTGATCATCCTCGATCATTATTACAATATTACCACATAATGTAAATGTAGTTGTGATAATGTACATAATATTTATTAGAATCATGTGCTTCTTTTTAAGTTTAAAGGTAAAAACAAAAACAGCTTTGAAATAATTTCCATAGAAAGGTGAGCCGATTTTGTTTACAATATATATTTCATTCTTGTCATGATATGACATTTATGAATGAAAATTAAATACGTTTTGTTATAGCATTCACAGAATTACATTTTTAGTGCGCCATATTTTATAAAATTGCTAATCTACGTATGTTTTTTTAAAATATGTCAACAACACACCACGAGGGCTTACAGCCTAAATATTATCGTACCGTGGGTGTCAACAAGGAGGAAAGAGGCAACTTGTTAATTCTGGACTTGAAGGTTCGGAGGAGAAGGAAAAACATGTGCTGGCAAGGAATTCCACAACTTGGAAGTCCTCGGGACAAAAGAGTTGGCATAACAAGATGTTATATGTCTGGTGACCTGGACAGTAAAAGGGTGCATTCGCTCTGTTTCCCTGGTAGATTTATTAAGCAGCGCTGCGTGCCAGACCTGGTCGAATGCTTTGGATATGTCTAGAGCGACAATCTGGGATTCACCGTGTAGTTCCATAGACTTGTTCCAAAAATGGGTGACAAAGGAAAGGAGGTCGGCAGTTGATCTGCGCTGAAGGAATCCATACTGCCTGTCGTGGATTAGACTGTGTTTTTCAAGAAATTTGAGTAATTCAGTGTTTATATACTTTTCCATCACTTTAGAGACGACTGAAAGGAGAGAAATAGGCCTGTAGTTGCTAGGAAGCACTTTGGATCCTTTCTTGGGGACAGGTTATACTCGAGCAGTTTTCCAGTTACTAGTGAATATGCCTTTATTGTAAGATGTCTGAAACAGACGAGTCAGGACAGGAGCAAGTTCTGGTGCGCATTTTTTGAGAACAGTTGCTGGGATCCCGTCAAGGCCAGAGGCTTTCCTGGTATTAAGAGAAAAGAGTATCTTTCATACCTTTTTAGTTTTGAAAATGATATCCGTCATTTTATGCGTGACATTGGGGACTGTTGGTGGTTGAACATTTGGAGGTGGGTTGACAGTAGAATTGCCGGCGAACAACGAGGCAAAAAGTTCAGCCTTGCCCAGGGCGGTAGAAACAATTTCATCTCCTGAAACAAGAAGTGGGAACATGCTCTTGCAGAAATTATTCCCAATAGATTTAGCAAGAGTCCAGAAGGGTTTGCTGCCATTGGAGCTTGAGAGGACTTTGTTTTTGATGTGATTATTAAACGAGTTTTTTGCCTCAAAAAGAATGTGGACATAGCGGTTTCTTGCGTCATTAAATGCTTGACGGTTTTCTTGACTGGGATTGTGTAGAAGCGTTTTGTGAGCTTTGACCCTTTCAAGTCTGGCCTTGTCACAGGATTTAGAGAACCAGGGCTTTTGAGTGGCTGAAGAGGTTTTCTGTGTATGTGGAATAAATAATGCCATGCCAGTTTGGATAATTTCGGTGACGTTTTGTGAGATATCAGAGGGTTCAGGATGAGAGAAGCAGACAGACGCCCATGGAAATGAGGAAAAGTAATCCCGCATTTCGTCTCGGTTCGCGGAGTTGTAGTGCCAAACGATACGTGGGTGTGATGACTGTGTGACCTCAGGTTACATTGCGCAGGAAGCAGTGACCATGTCGTGGTCTGAGCGACCAAGGGAGGCGGTGATGTGATAGCATTCAGGTTTTGTAGTAAGAAGGAGATCCAAGGGATTTGAACTGTGTGTTGGGATGTGAGGAAAGTAAGTAGGTTGCTGAACCATATTGGCTAAAGAATTGCTGACTGCAAAGGACTCGGCTGCTCTTCCTTGTGGATCGGTTTTGAAGATCCTACCCATTCCTTATTATGGACATTGAAGTCACTAAGAATAGTGACCTCGGACGAAGGATATTCAGAAATGAGATGGTTGGTTTTTTCAGAAAGGTAGTCTAAGAGCTGGACAAAGTTGTTGTCAAAAGGTGAACGGTAAATGCAACAGATTAATTTAGTTGCAGCCTTGAGAGAGAGAGTTTCATCCAAAGTATCTCTTTCCTTCCAGCTTCTAAATTGGGGAGTCTGGTGCAGGATAGATTGCTACGGATGTATGCGCACACGCCTCCAGGAAATCTAAAGGAAGTAAGGAGCTCATACTCTGGGAAATTAAGGTGATTAGTGGCTGTTTTGGCACTGATTTGGGTTTCTGTGAGGAAGAGGAGTTGGGGGCCTATTAGCCTGGAGGAAATGGTGGACGGAGTTCAGGTTAGAATTTAGGCCACATATATTCGAGAAGGATATGTTAAATCTTGATGCCGGCGCCCCCTGCACACCCCTCTCCCGTAGATCTGAATGGAGGGGTATTTTATCTCCGGAATCTTTTGTACAAGGAGAAGTCATCGTCATTTTTGTTTATAAGGGAAACCGACTCATACACAGAACCGGAAACGTCCGTTGGGACTTCACTTGATGTAAGGGGTGCGAAACACACTAGTTCCACCCGACGTATTGACTAAATAATTAATGAACATCATATATAACATTTCAGTTTGATTTACGTTTTTATTTGGAATCCAAAAACCTGAAGTTTAGGAAACCTATTCTTGGATGCCTATTCTAGGCAACGAGTGATTTTGAGCAAATTGCATGACAAAAAATTGTAAAATCATGGTCTGGCAAAAACGTATTTTCTTTAGAAAAACGATATTTCCTTAAATAGTGCTTTTTTGCCTTCCTTAAATGTTTATCTTTCTACTGTATACAATATTTTTAGTCTAAAGCTTTAATTGGGACAGATAATCAAGCTACAAATATAATGTATTTTAAACATTTTATTGAACCCCCCTTAATATAATTCTTATAACTAAATCTTGAGCTTTGATTGACGAATAAGAGTAATCAATACATTGAGTACATTCAAGTCGTTCAGACAAAGAAGGGTTGTCAATTTTACAGGAAACTGTACTCCAGTTTGTTTTAAGCTACACCAGAGTTGCTCTCAGCAATCATTGTATTTAGAGCACTGAAATAATAAATGATCAAGATTTCCTGTGGAGTCCGTCGCATCAACATTATTGACTAGTAAATATGCCAATGTTATACAAGTGAGATGGAAAACAGCCATGTTTTAATTTCATTCTGGTAGTGGTTGTACAGTAAGTTCTTGAGATAGTATATTCGTCCACATGTGCTATCGTTTGGGGCAATGTTGGATGGATAAGGATATCTGGATTTTGTGATCAGGCTGCAAAACTAAGCCATTCATTTTTCTAATAACCTGTTGCCCCAATTTTGAAATGTCTATTAATATCCTCTATTGTAATGTTCTCTATTATTTAACAGAAGTTTTCTGTAGACGCTTTGGTTAACTTATCCACTATATCATTTCCCTGTAGCCCGCTGTGTCTCTTTACTCATATAAATGAAACCGTATTTCCCCTCCTCAGTATCTGTTAGTAGAAGCGCGCAAATCAAAGAGTTTTTGCCATGTTTATAATCAATTTTTAGCTATAGTAGGACAGATTTGGAATTTGAAAGAATTATTGTTGTTTCCAACTTATTTTGCTGTGACCATTTTAGTGCTTCCGGTGTTGCAAATGCCTCTGCCTCATATATATAGAAACCTGGTCATTTACCTTAATTTTGCATTTTATACAAATTACCCGTTTCTGAATTGTATTAAAGATTATTTGTCTATTGTTACACAGATGATACTTGCATTTTGATTAAGTCAGAGAATATTTATCAAGTGATTATCACTACTGATATCTAAGATTTCTAAAATATTGGAAAAGATTATTAAAGACAATAAATGGTTTTTTGAAGAGGTATCAAATATTGGCTGAAAACCAATATGATTTTAGAGGGGGTAGAAGCACAGAAGACGCTCTGATAATAATAATAATATAATAATAATACACATTTATTGAGAAGGTTTCCCTCCATAGAGAAAATACAAGTAAACATACAATAATGAAAAATTCACATACACAAAAAATATCTCCCCCAATAAATGTAGAGAAAAAAAAAAAAACTAATGCAATTAATTTATAAGGCGCTAGATACAAATAAACGTAGCCTGTGCATTTTCCTTGGCTTGGAAAAGGCATTTGATACTGTGAATTATAGGGTACTGTTGTATAAGTTATATGATATAGGAATGAGGGGTAAAGCTCACAAACTGCTGGAAAGTTATTTGGAGCAGAAAATGCAGTGTCAACATTGGTGGCGTTCTTAGTGATTTTGAGGAAGTTACTTGCGGTGTGCCACAGGGAAGTGTTTTGGGCACGTTGCTCTTTATAATTTATTTGGATTCCTTATTTCTCCAGCAAAGAAAAGGCAAAATTGTGAGCTTTGCCGATGAGACCGCACTATTTTACGATGACACATGGGAATCGTTGAAACTAAAAGTAGAGCAAGATTTGCATGGAATCAAAAAGTGGTTTGATTGCAATAACTTAGCGATAAATGTAGAGAAAACACATTACATAACTTTCTCGAATTATGGTAATAATCAGCCACAATATACATCGCTAAAGGTATCCAAGCAATTAGAGATCAAGCCAGTTTATTCACATAAATTTACATTAACGGTGTACCATTGAAGTCTGTTAAATTAGTTAGAGATTTGGGTGTTGCATTTGATTCATCTTTTTCATTTATTCCTCATGTTTCTAATGTGATTTCTAAGTCTCTGAAGTTGCTTGGCTTTATTAAAAGATGTACCTCTGATTTCACCAACATCAGATCTGTTGAAATTCTTTATTTTTCTCTTGTACGTCCTCATCTTGAATATGCCTCTTCTGTATGGTCTCCCTACTATGCATGTCATTCTGTCAGTCTTGAACAAGTACAGTACAAGTTTTTAAAGTTTCTTGCTTTCAAAAGCCACCATGACTGTAGTGGTATCGATGATTTACTAACATATTTTAATATCATGCCTCTTGATGTTCGACGCAAACAAAAAGATTTAAAACTTTTTTATAATATAATTAACTTCGAGGTATCTTGTCCTAACTTACTTTCTATGATCAACTTCTTTGTTCCACCAAGAGTAACTTGTTCAAAGAGTTCATTTCTTGTCGCTTTTCATCGTGCCAACTACAGTCACAACTCTTATTTAATTAGATGTTCAGTGTTGGCCAACAAATTGTCAGATGAACTTGACTTGTTCACAAGAAAATCAGTTTTCTTAAAACAGCTGTCAGTTTGTAGGTTTAGTTAATCGGTACTTAATATTTGTTGCCTATATTTTGCCTATATTGCCTATTTTTATTTTTATTTTATTTGTTTTTTTTTTTCATTTTGTCTAACTTGTAACCATTTTGTATGCTTTATTAACTGCTTTTATTGTATATATTTTTTCTTTTTGTACTTATCTAAAATGGGCTCCTGGCCCGTAAATAAATAAATAAATAAATATTTGAGAGTTGTATTGGACCAACATCTGAGATGGGACAAGCATGCACATCTGATCACAGGAAAACTAAGATATTTGATACATAGGCTGAAATACCTGAAGAGTTTTCTAACTTTTGAGCAATTAAAATTAATATATTACTGCCTTGTAGAGTCGCATCGGTATGGAATAGTATCATGGGGAGGAGCTCCTGCTTGTCATCTTAGAGATGTGAACGTTGTTCAAAAATGGTTCCTGAGAATAATACTTGGAAAACCACATACTTACCCGCTTAGATTACTGTTTCATGCAGCTAATATAATGAACCTGGAACAATTATTTGCATACAAAGTTATTCTGCATATGAGACGATCTACTAACGACAATGAATCTTGTGCCATTACATATGACTTACGAAGAGGACAGTGGAACAACATAGCTACGGCTACTATTCTACTCGTTTATATAATAAACCGCCAGACGATATAAAAAGTATCACTTTGTGAAATGTATTCAAATGAAATTTAGGAAAATCAGTACTTGCATCTGCGGATCCAATTCACCGACTTGTGCATGGATACCAGACTTGATTGACTGAATATATAAACAATGAATGTGAGTGCGTGTGAGTGAGTGTGTGTGCACGAGTGTCTATGTGTTGTGAAATGTTTGGTGTGTATGGAGAGCGAAAAGTCTATGATGGTGATAGTAGGGGATTAAAGCAGGGGTGTGATGTACAGAGTCGGTTTGTTTCACAGTGGATCGCAGTGTTATGAATCTTATGTAGGGAATTAATATTATTAATATATAATAAACCGCCAGACGATATAAAAAGTATCACTTCATGAAATGTATTCAAATGAAATTTAAGAAAATCAGTACTTGCATCTGCGGATCCAATTCACCGACTTGTGCATGGATACCAGACTTGATTGACTGAATATATAAACAATGAATGTGAGTGCGTGTGAGTGAGTGTGTGTGCACGAGTGTGTATGTGTTGTGAAATATTTGGTGTATATGGAGAGCGAAAAGTCTATGATGGTGATAGTAGGGGATTAAAGCAGGGGTGTGATGTACAGAGTCGGTTTGTTTCGCAGAGGATCGCAGTGTTATGAATCTTATGTAGGGACCTCTAGGTTTTACTTATCTTGATGCCGTGGAAAATTTGATTTTAATCCCATGGGATACCTGATTATCCGTTGTGCTGATTCAAAATTAGCAATTGAGAATTATTTTTTAATAGAAGACTTTAAAATGATGGAAGAAGCCCATAATTCACAAGCTGTACTTTAGTGGATATTGTTTGGTTTATTTGTTATAATTTTATTGTAAACACTTTATATTTTACATGTATAGTTAAGTAAAATAAACTTATTATTATTATTATTACTGATTTAATGTATGAAAAGATAATTGTGTGAAAATGTGTTAATGGCTTAATTCAAGAAAATAGAACTGTTGATACCAGAATAGCTTGCATTATGTCTTTTTTTATCTTTCCCTTTCATTTGCACAACACCATTTTTAATTGAAACAGTAGTTTTACATAGACCTTTAAAAATATATATTTTTTGCAGATTGTGTAAGGTGTGCAGATTATGGAGAAAGGTTGCTCTGAATCCTGCATTGTGGCATAAAATTGACCTCAATTATGTTAAGGAACGGTCCCGTACAGATTTGACGCTGCATTGGCTCATTCACAATCGCCTAACTCAATGCCAAGACCTAAATTTAGGTAAATACACTATTTTGTTCAGCATAAAAATGACATAGTGTGTATAAACCAAACAGCAAATTTATTCTAATTTCAATACTTTAAACAAAAATTTGTTATAACTTTTGCTTTACTTTCTACATGTTTATTTTCAGGTGAATGGAAGGTTCGTGATATTTCAGTGGCTTTTGAAGCAATAAGTAAATATTGTCAGGAATTGCGTGGTTTAAATTTAAGCGGATGGAATGGTTTGAATGCTGACCACCTCAACTTTTTAACTACGGAGTGCAAGAAACTGGAAAGGTTGGATTTGTCATCAATAAACGTGAGTGAATACTGCATATTAATTATTAAATACTGAATGAGTTGAATCACACCTAGTGACATCTATGTACAGTGTATCGCAAGGAACTTGATCACATTTCAGATCAATATAACTCTAGATGTTTTGAAATGGGATGGGATAAATACCGACTTCCAGGGTTCTTTTTCAAGTTGTTTTTTACATATTAAAATAAACAAAAGCAAATCACCTCATCACCACCAAAACTCATCTATATAACTTGCATATGTTTAAATGGAACAACCTGTATATTTTTAGATATTTGAATGCAGCATTTCATTCTGAGTTTAACGATGCAGCACGTGGGATAGTGTAGTTTAGTGCACAATTTTGAGACGACTGCTTTATTTCGAAGATGCAACAAGTGAAACTATTTCAACCACAAACTTTACTTATCACTAGTACTTATACAGTAACCAGAAGAACTGCTCCACATGTTTACCATTTTGTTGTATACATCTATTTTATACCTTCAGTATGTGATTTCGAACATTTATAAGAGCTTCGGGAGTTTCTCGTAGATGTTGAATTGCAGAACTAATTTCATCCTTCGGTTATATATATATATATATATATATATATATATATATATATATATATATATATATATATATATATATATATATATATATATATATATATATATATATATATATATATATATATATATATATATATATATATATATATATATATATATATATATATATATATATATATATATATATATATATATATATATATATATATGAGTATTAACTATACCACGCCATATGTTAATGGACTGGTAACCTTGATGTTTGACTTCACATGTATTATGCAGATTATTCACGTCTATTTTAACGGTTATTTCTTCCCCTGGTGGAAAAATAACTCTTATCTGTCCACAATATTTAACACAAGATATAGAGGAACGTGATCTTCCAAAAAATGACATTTTCTTTCAACACGATGGTGCACCTTCCCATTATGCAACACTTGTTCATGCTTATTTAGATGTAGTGTTCCCGAATCGCTGGATAGGGAGCCGATTGAGTGGCCAGCTAGATCGCCAGATTTGACACCCCTACATTACTTCTTGTGGGGATACTTAAAAAGCAAGGTATACGTTAATAGACTGGAGAATTTGGAAGATTTAAAAGCAAGAATTCGTCAAGAGATACATCGTATACCTCCCGAGGTTATTAAAAAATGTTCAAAAATAATTTATCAATCGTCTTGGCTACCGTCAGGCAGCCAACGGTGCACAATTTGAACATTTAATTTGGTTGATTTTTTACATAATTATTATCATTAAATTTAGTATTTTGTAATTTAAAATCGTTTTTCTTCATTTTTTTGTCTAACCTACATATTCACGCTAATGTAATCATGGTCGAAATTGGGAACTGCCATTTAAAAAAATTGTCGGTGACGTCATATCTCGAACAACGATGACGTCACAAATATGGGTGCAATGTCAAAAGGTATCTTTGTTTAAAAGAAAATCGACGTGTCAGAGGATTTTTTCGAAAAACTCTCAATTTCAGAAATAATGAATTTATTCGTTACTTTTCGAAAGGACTATATATATATATATATATATATATATATATATATATATATATATATATATATATATATATATATATATATATATATATATATATATATATATGTATATGTATATGTATATATATATGTATATATATATGTATATATATATATATGTATATATATATATATATATATATATATATATATATATATATATATATATATATATATATATATATATATATATATATCTGTGTGTGTGTGTGTGTGTGTGTATATATGTACAAGCATATAAAAGTTGAAACTGACCCTGGATATGGGTTCTAGGGGGCCTAGTTCGCGATCATTTGAAGAAATTTTTTCAAAATTCAAAAGTCGGGATCTCCTCATTAGTGAATTTTTTTAAAAATGAAACACTAAAAAGCATTTGACACAGTTAATCATAGCATTCTATTAAACAAACTGTATAAAAGCCTGGATGCAGCAAGTGCACAATCCCACTCAAGAAAACCGTCAAGCATTTAACGACACAAGAAACCACTATGTCCGCATTCTTTCTGAGGCACATCAAAGACAAAGTCCCCTCAAGCTCCAATGGCAGCAAACCCTTCTGGATTCTTGCTAAATCTATTGGGAATAATTTCTGCAATAGCACGTTCCCACCTCTTGTTTCAGAGGATGAAATTGTTTCTACCGCCCTGGGCAAGGTTGAACATTTTGCCTCGTTGTTTGCCGGCAATTCTACTCTCAACCCACCTCCAAATGTTCAACCACCAACAGTCCCCAATGTCGCGCATAAAATGACTAATATCATTTTCAAAACTAAAAACGTATGAAAGATGCTCTCCTGTCCTGACTCGTCTGTTTCAGACATCTTACAATAGAGGCATATTCCCTAGTAACTGGAAAACTGCTCGTGTACAACCCGTCCCCAAGAAAGGATCCAAAGCGCTTCTTAGCAACTACAGGCCTATTTCTTTGCTTTCAGTCGGCTCTAAAGTGATGAAAAAGTATATAAACACCAAATTACTAAAATTTCTTGAAAAACACAGTCTAATCTACGACAGGCAGTATGGATTCCGTCAGCGAAGATCAACTGCCGACCTCCTTTCCTTTGTCACCCATTCTTGGAACAAGTCTATGGAACTACACGGTGAATCCCAGATTGTCTCTCTAGTCATATCCAAAGCATTCAACCAGGTCTGGCATGCAGCGCTGCTTAATAAACTTCCGGCCTATGGCCTACCACCAAAACTCTGTACCTGGACAGCAAATTTCTTCTTCAACCGGAGCATTTCTGTTGTGGATGGCCATTTCTCTAAACTCTATCCAATTAATGCAGGAGTCCCTCAAGGTTCGGCTTTAGCCCCTACTTTGTTTCTTCTCCACATCAATGGCCTCCTCTCTAGCACATTCAACCCAGTTCACAGTTACGCGGACGACAGCACCCTCCACTCAAATATACAATATTCTAAGCCTGTCTCTTTAGCTCAATTAGATGAAGATCGCAGACTCATGGAGGGTTCTGTCTCTGTGGATCTTGTACAATTGAACTCCACCAAATCTCAGTCTTGCTTTCTATCTCATAAGATATACACCAGCACTAGACACATCACAATGAACAACCAAGCTATTCAAAGTAATGAGTCCTTTTCACTTGTTGTCATTTCTGTGGATCGAAATCTCAATTGGCATCAACATGTCACATCAATTGGAGAAGGCCTGCTAAGAAATTAGGTTTCCTCTTCCGGGCTCGCAAATACTTTTCACCAGCTAATCTCTATACCTTATATACTTCACAAATAAGGCCAAACCTCGAATACTGCTCCCACATCTGGGGTGCCGCTGCCGCTTCTACACTCGCTATCCTGGACTCCATTCAGAAGAGAGCTATATGTCTCATTGGTGACCCTGCCCTCACCCAAAGGCTGCTATCGCTTGCCCACCGACGTGCCGTTGGTGACCCCTCTCTCTCTCTCTCTCTCTCTCTCTCTCTCTCTCTCTCTCTCTCTCTCTCTCTCTCTCTCTCTCTCTCTCTCTCTCTCTCTCTCTCTCTCTCTCTCTCCCTCTCTCTCTCTCTTTTATATAGATATCTGCATGGGCACTGCTCAGAGGAGATTTCTTCCATAGTTCCTCCACCTGCTGCCCCCAACAGATTTACCAGGGGAACAGAGCGAATGCACCCTTTTACTGTCCAGGTCACTAGACATAGAACATCTTGTTATGCCCGGTCTTTTGTCCCGAGGACTTCCAAGTTGTGGTATTCCTTGCCGGCACTCCTCCTCTGAACCTCCAAACCTTCAAGTTTAGAATTAAGAAGTTGCCTCTTTCCTCCTTGTCGACACCCATGGTACGATAGTATTTAGGTTGTAAGCCCTCGTGTTGAGTTGTTGAAATATATATATATATATATATATATATATATATATATATATATATATATATATATATATATATATATATATATATATATATATATATATATATATATATATATATATATATATATAAATTTTAAAAAATCAACATCTTCGTATGAGTTTTCAATGGAAAATCTTGGACAGAATTTGCAATAACTTTGAATAGTGTTAATAAGAAAATGGGAAAGTTTGTTTGCTGGGGCTGTCAAATACGATACTACAGGTTTAATATGGCAACCATATTTATGTAACTTAATTCATGAGTATAATTGTGGTGGTTGAGGATTGGACTGAATTATTGTATATTTATCTTTGTCTGATATGATTGTTTTGCTTTGTTATAGGCAGTCTTGATTAGTCTCTGAAATTTATTGGTGGGGTATGTGTTGAGAGTTAAATAATTTTCTATGGTAAAACATTTTTGTTTTTTGTACAAAATCATATTTCGTGAGAGCTATAATTGTATTACCTTTATCCGCTTTTGTGAATACAATGTGTGATTTTTGTTTATTTTTAATTAATTAATTTCATACTTAATTGTTCGTACTTAAGTGTTAATGTGATTAATTAAATTAGGCTGGAAAACTGAAATTAATTATTTGATTTTGTTACAGTCTACATCAGCTATAAATGCTCAGCCACTTGTTGCTCTAGGTCAAACAATGGCTGAACGATTGACTCACTTGGTGCTGGCTCACAATAAGATAGCTGGTTTCACACAAATCATTACTTCACTTGCTGTAAGTAAAGATATAACTTGTGTATTTTTTAAATATTGGAGTCTGAAAATGTGAAATGGTTTTTAATATTAGTTAAATATTTATATATTCATGTAATACTTGTTCTTTTACAGACTCATTGTGCTAATTTACAACTTTTGGATATATCCAACATTAAAACCCATTCACATAATACTGCGCTTTTACATATCGAAAAGTTGCAGTTTGGTTGTCCCAAATTGAGAGTGTTGCGGATAACTAACAGCCAGATACGGGTTGCCCCAGCTAGTCTCACTGAACAGGTAATAGAAGTTAATATATAATATAATTAATTTAAAAAATTACATATGTTAGTAATATTTACAAGAAAAATATAACATTTTCCAATACATCAATTATAATAATAATTATTATTATTAGAAAGAGGTATATTTCAAGTGGACTCACTTAGTACATTGTGGTTTTGCCTCACATTGAACCCATCATCAAACTGTCTAAACTGTAGTGGTTATGGTTTCAGTAAAGCAGTGGCATGGATCTGATGAGGCTAAATCGTATGCTGTATGTGGATGATCTTATGCTGATGCCCAGGGGCGTGCGGTGACATTTCAAATAAGGGAAGCAATTCTCAGAAACGTACCTATTTGTAGTGTAACTCAATTCTTCTGTCGTTTTAGACATTTACTGGGCGAGTTTATTTTCAACCGACAAAATTGAAATTTGGGAAAGTCTTTCCTGTCCTGTTCAATTCCTAACAAAACTCTTGATACGTTTCGTTCTAAAAATGCACTAGTAGCAGGAATTGTTAATACTAATTCACATAATTTGAACACTCCAGAATATGCATTTTCCAATTTTGATTGTTTTAAGAAAATTAAAAGTTTACTCGCGTTAGTTTTTATGTCAATAACATCGGTTTCATAAATGACTGTAAGTTCTGATCGTAATAAGGATTTGTCAAAATAATGTCCATAGTGGTGAAATAATGATTTGAATGAATCTTCTGGGAAAGGTATCCCTTTACATCCTCCAAAATTACACAATTCAAGAAATTTCAGGTCACTGAGATGATCAAATCTGCAGTTAATTTGCTGCTGAATTTGATCTATGATTTCGTAGAAAAGGCGGCGGTAAGAGGTTTGAAGGTCTCCCACATTATCAGTGCGCAGACGCTTCCTTCGTGGCTCCACTTCTCCTAATTCAATTGTTTTTTTCCCAGAACTTATCAAATTAATTCTACTTAAGGTAGCAAAAAACACTTTACATTCTTTAATATGATTTATACATTGGGATAAAATTAAATTTAATTTATGAGCACAACAGTGTACAAATAGAGCACTGGAGAACGTTTTCCACACTTTAGCTTGAAGACCTCCTATGTTCGGCCATAACAGCAGCCCCATCATAGCTTTGGGCAATTAATTTATTATCAGCCTTCTCAATATTTTTCATAATATTAGGCACAATTTTATATAGAGCGTTTGCGGTACGATCTTCTGTCACATTTTTAAAGCCTAAAAATCTTTCTTGTACACTGCCATCCATTTTTACGTAGTGTATTACTACAGGTAGTTGACTTAAATTAGTTACATCAGTTGTTTCATCTAGAACGATAGCAATGAAACGAGTCTGTTTAACTTCAGATTTAATTCTGTTCAAAAAATAATAGTGGCAGCAGCCGAAATTAAGTCATTCTGAATGCGATTTTATATCCCGCGAAAAACATTATACTCTTCCAAGTGATTTTTTAAACAAATGTCGTATTTGGCTATTAAAGAAACTAGGTCGTGAAAGTTTCCTTTATTTGCAGATGTAGTTGTTTCGTCATGACCCCTGAGGCCGAATTCATGCTGACCAAGAGAAAACACAACATCAATAAGTCTTTTTAATATGTTTCTGTTTTTATCAACCAGTTCATTGTGTTGGCGATGACTGATTTCTATCTGCTTGTCAACGGTGTATTCAATTCGCGTTTTTCCAAAGACACTTAATTTTAAAATGGTCTGTAAATGTGCTTTAGACATAACATGTATTTTTACTACTTTATGTAGATTATTCAAGTCGGAAAACCCACTTTTATTCCACACCCCCTTTTCTGTCACAAATAGACTACCAGGCCAACAAAACAGTTTATTCCTGTTTTCACAACCCGTTAACCATTCATATTTTTTATAAGTTTTTTCCACAATGAAATGTCGACTACATGTTTTAATTTTTGTAATTAAGTTTTTCAGCAAACAGTAAAGCTGAAAATCCTTTGGTTATCAAAAAACACACAATACAATCACAGTTATTATTACCACTTGTTTGTAAAGTTTGTAAATCCCCACCCCCACTGTCGCCGCTGTTAAAAGACGATCTACTTGCAGCCATATTAATTATCATAAAATGCCAATGTATTTAACTTAGTCAACTGCTTATATCTACGAAATAATCAGAGACATTCACTTTGTATGTGCACCAGGTCTTCCCACTACAACACGTTCTAAAAATACGCGTACATCGCGTCGAGCTAGGGTTTCTTATAAAGTTGCCTGCTGACTCCATGTATTTAACTGAAGTCATTGCATCCACTCGTAGTATCAGGTTCATGCTGTTTGCTGGCGGTCGCATTTACTGGGACGACGTCCTTGCTAGGAGCGTATATACAAATAGAGTATGATGCATAATAAATAATTATGTGTGTGAGCTTGCGAAATAAAAATTGTAATAATTAAATTAGTTTCAGAATTTGAAATTTAATATTTAAAATACAAAAGGGATTTTAAATAATGCGGTTTAGGTATGTAGTCGTTATTTTAAGGGAAACAATGCTTCCCTTGCTTCCATGGACCGCACGCCACTACTGAAGCCCTCTATAAAGAACCATCAGCTTATAAGTGTCTCAGTGTTTTACAGAGATATTGACATGCAATTATGGCTTTACAAACATTACACCTTTCTAATGTACTGTAGGTTGCAAAAGTAATTCCTATTTTCAAAAAAGGAAACATAGACTGCTGTGAAAACTATTACCCCATATTTTTGTTGCCGGTGTTCTAGAAAATTCTAGAAACTTTGATTTAAACAAAAAATGATTAGTCATTCCCTCAAGCCTTTGGGATACTGTCAGAATCTCAGCATGGGTATGTGCTAGAAGGAATCTATAGGGCTTACAGGGTGCCCATTCGTCTGGTAAACCGGGAAAAGTCAGCGAATTTGTAGAAGAAAAAATTTGGCCAGAAAAATTGGGAACATTGATTAAGAGTGGGAATTTTTGTCCCTGCCAGGGGAAAATTATTTGTTTCCGTTTGATGATAAATAATTGAAACACAATACCACGATGCGTCTGCATTGATACGTTGACCCAGTTATAAAAAAAAAATTCATAAAATTTTTAACACCCTTAACGCACATAGTTCAAAAATAAAACTAAAACGGACCTATGTTTACATACACTTTTTTAATGATTCATTTCAACCCCCTTAATTATTGACATTCAATTATGCAACACCATGTATATTTATATGTCCGCAAACTGGAAAACTAGATTCTACAGTAGCAATATCTGTGGGGTTTACTGTTGTTAATTTGTCTTGTTTAGTCTAGTCTTGTGTGATATTCAATGAATAAAGATGGATGGGACCTGTGATGAGCACTGATCAGTACAATAAGTACAATTTGGAGAACACAAGCGAAACGATCGTCAGGTCTAAAAACTGTATTGTGCTGAATTGAGTTCTCCAAATGGTACTTAATTTGTGTGCTTTATTTTGAAATAAATTAAGAATTTAGTTTGTAATAAGAAGAAATAATTTTTCCCAATGTTTCTTACATTTTATCACATATACAGTGTACCCCAGTAAATATTTACACTCTCCATGTATTTTAGTCATTTTCCGATATCATATACATATGGCTCTGGAGATATTAATTCTTATCATCTTATTGGAAATTAAACTAGTGCCACTCAATATACAGGTGTCCTGAAATAGATTCACTCCTGAATAATGTCTTAGGGTAGTAACAAGATGGTCGGCATAGATGGGCTGTTGTCAAAAAGTGTATGTAAGAGTTGTAAGAGAAATAGGAAACGCTGAATATAAGTGTACAGAATGTGATGGATTATATCACAAATTTTGTGCTGGACGTATTAAATTCTTAAGTGAAAGTAAAATATGTGTTATGAAATGATACAAGTTGAAAATAAAGATGAAGAAAATCAAGTTAGTTTTCAAGCAAGTGAATCAGATGTTGCAGAAATGCAGTATCTGAAATGCATTTTTAAACACAAGGGTGCATTAAGGAGCTGAGGGTGAACATTGCATTATTATATGATAAAGTTTCATTGTTAGAGAAATTAAATATGATGGAAAATTCTAAGGTAAAAGAAAATGACTTTGCTCCAGGAAGAAAAAAGACCCAGATTATTGATAACCAAAAAAACAGCTGGAGATAGGAATGTAAACAAACAGAAGAATGATAATGACAGAAATGCTGAAATCAGGGAGGTTAGAGATGTAAATAATGTCAAGAATATGGTAAACAATAAATAATTCTGGTGTTCTGAGAATTTTTGACTTGTTTCTCCTGCACATCAGACCTACAAAATTACAGATAAGTTGGGTGGAGGTGGATGAGCCCTCCCAGGTAGTGACAAATAGAAGGAGGAAGAATAAATCCAGTGAGTCATCCCGTGATGCAAGAAATACGCAAGGGAACCCAAAGAACATTCTAACAGGCGAAATGTTGACAAGTGCATTGAAATAGGCTACTGAAGATAATACTCTGAGAAATATTTTCATAGGAAAGGAAGAGATGATTGGCTAAGGTTTCTCAGAACTTTCTTTATAAATGGTACTTCATTTCACGTGTAAGCAAAGATGTAACATCAGCAGTAGTTGAGGACTTTCTTAAGGCACAACAGGAGGGCATTTATGTGGTTGAAGAGTTGGAACTAAAGCATGGTGATGTTTCTATAAATCTGTTAAAGTAGGGATACCATATAAGGCCGCTGAAGCTGTAATGTCACCTTAAATTTGGCCATATGGTGCTTTTATATACAAATTTTACTTCAACAAGTCAGCCACAGAAAAAAACTATAGAGAGCAGAACATACGAGTTACAAACGCACACGCCACAAACAACAAGAAGGATTTTTAGAGGAAGAAGGTCGGGGTGTGAATGTGTGAGTTTAATTCATCAAAATGTGCAATGTATTGGAAATTGTGTTGACCAGTTTCAATCACTGCTCAATGATCACATGAACTGTATATTCCTATGTATTACAGAACATACAAAAAGTGCTGCACAACTAATAGAACACGAACTGGTTGGATACAATCTGGTAAGTTCATACTGCCGTCCAAGTAGAAGAGTATGCAAGGAGCGGTGTTCTGGGCAGACCAAGGCAAGACTTTTACGAGTTATGTTTTTGAGTGCTCAGCAGCAGAGTTTCTCATCTTTAATATTAAAATTGTTGTTGTTTGTATCTATCACCCTCCAAATTCACAGTCTGATATTCTGGAAAGTTTCTTCGCAAAGTTGGAAGAATTATTATTGGTTGTGTTCTATATTTATTTCGCTGGTGATTTCAATCTAAATATTAGAAATAGAGACTTGGCATGTTTCAAACTTTTTATTGCTGTTGAACCCATACAATTTATACCCATCAATCTGGGATTTCACCAGAGTATCAAAAGAATCAAAAACTTGTATAGATAACGTATTCACAAATTGTGAATCGTATATCTCCAAAGTATTGCACACTCAAATATCAGATCGCACGGCACAGTTGATTACATTCAAACTTGGTGATAAATTCAAGACGAAGTCTCATAGCATGAGCTTTTTCACAGATGAAAATAAATTTTCATTCAGTTTTAGACTCTGAGGAAAACTGGCAGGAAGTTTATGACTGTAGGGGTGAGGATGTTAATGGACAATGGACATGCTTCATGATTGCTTTCAGTCCAGTTTTTAATGAGAGCCCTCCGAAACGGGGTAAAAACAAACGATTCTATAATGATCCAGCTGTCTTGGAATGTAAGGATCTTCTTCACAAACTTTATGTATTGTGTATGCGTGATACAGGCTATATGGACTCATACAACATTGGAAAGAAGAAGTATAATGACTTATTAATAAAGGCTAGGTCCAATTATTACTTACAGAAAATACAGGATTCAGACAATAAGTCCAAATGTGTCTGGAACACAGTAAGGGAGATCACAGAAACAAGGAAAGATAATAATGAAGTTCAGGTGTGTGGCGAACCTTCTCAACTAACTAATAATATAAATGAATATCTGGTGACAGGGGTCCCTGCATTGCTGGGTGAGCTAAAACAGTTAGAGTACAAATGTAATAAAATTATTGCTCTCCAATTTAAATAGTTGTTTTTAGTAGATTTTTGCAATGAATTTGAACTGGATTTTGTAAGGTGAAGAATTAACTTTGAAGGCAATCATGGAAGTGTTCGTGAGCAGAAGCAGAAGAAAACTTAAAATTTTACAAAATTGACAGTGTGCAAGTGAATATTATTTGACATTTAACTATGTTTGGACTTTACCTCTATGCTATAAATTGTATTGTATGCAAGTACAAGCTTCGCTTCTTTGTATTGCACAATGTATAATTAGTAAGCAAATGTATAATACTAATACTAATACTTACATTGGTCGAGTTACTGAATATGATGTTATAAATATAGTCAGAAAGCTGAAGTGCAAAAAAAGTATTGAAATTGATGATGTCCCCGCTGCAATAATAAAAGCTTGTATACTTCAGATATGTAAGCCATTGTGCTACATTATAAACAATTCTTTGTCATATAGGATCTTCCCGGATCAATGCAGGGCGGCGCTAGTACTGGTGTTTTATAAAGGGGGTGATCCAACGATTATGAAAAATTATAGAGTGGTTAGTATTTTACCAGCTTTCTCAAAAATAATTGAAACTGCAATGCTCCTCTGTATGGTGAGTTTCTTAAAAAAAACATTCAATTTTCACAAATACTCAGCATGGATATTCCAGAGGCAAATCTGTTGAAACAGACTTGTATAGTTTTACGCTTTCATTGTTGAATTGGCTTGAGAAGAGTGAGCTTCTTCTGGGAATATTCATAGACTTGACTAAGGCATTTGATTGTTTGGATCACGAGATTTTGTTATGTAAATTGGAACTTTACGGTATTAGAGATGTTGCATTGCAGTGGATAAAGAAATATCTCAGTAGATGAACACAAAAAGTTGACCTAAAGAGGGATGGTGTATGATATGTTTCCTCCGTCCTACCAATCAGTATGGCCTGAAAGATAGGGTTGCCACCAGGATGGATTATCTTGTAAACTATGTAGATGATACCAATCTGATAGTGAGCGTGAAACTTTTTCCCGACTCTTTCAAAATGTGATATTAGTGAATTTTTATTTAAAAAAACGAACGGATGCAGCAAGTGCGTTATGGTAGTGAATTTTTATTAAATGCTTCAAATTTCAGTAACTCAATTTTCTATAAACTTAGAAAGTTTAATTTTGGTATGTAGTAAGGTCTTTCCTAAGGCAATATATACACCAAACTTCATTAAAATAACTTTGTAATTTTCGGAGAAAAACATTTTTTCGAAAGAAATTTTAAAATTTGAATAACTCAATTTTCTATAAACTTAGAAAGTTGAATTTTGGTACGTAGTAAGGTCTCTCCTAAGGCAATACGTTTAATTTCATTAGAACAGCTTTGTAATTTTCGGAGAAAAAATTTTTTTTTGAAAGAAAATAAAATTTTCCCGGAAAATCCCGTTCGATTTTCCTGGCTAACGAACTCATCCAAGCCATTAATAAAAGAAAGGCAGAATTTTTTTAATATGTGTGTATGTATCCGTCTGATAACTCAAAAAAATAATTAACTGATTTCGATGAAACTCAGCAAGTGCCTTTCTTTTATTAATGGCTTGGATGAGTTTGTTAGCCAGAAA